>WTSP01000322.1:0-78020 GCA_025331215.1 Actenoides lindsayi | reverse complement strand
CCCCCTGCCATGGGCAGGGACACCTCCCACTAGAGCAGGTTGCTCAGAGCCCCAGCCAGCCTGGCCTTAAAAACTTCTGCAATTGCTATTTTTCTCTTTCTCATACTCACCACCCTGTGGGCATCTATACTCTCTTTTGTTGAAGCTGTTTCTGTTCATATGATTTCATGTGCTTTGGGGCATTTCAGTGTTCTTGCTGATCTTTTTTTTCCCCCCGACTTGTCTTCCTCTGTACCCTCTCCATATTTTTGTGGTACATTTGGCAAAGCTGTGGGTTACACCCATGTTCCATCTTGTTGTTTTTGTCATTTATTCACCAACTGAGCTCAGAGGAAGGATTTGTTTTTCAGTAAAATCTGGGGACTTTTTGTTTTTTTTGTCTTTTAATAATTTTATAGTTTTGTTGACTAAAGCTCAAGAAAATTGAACGACATGTCCACGGTCACAGAGTGAGTCATTGCTTCTGTAAAAATAAGAATCTGCCTAGAGCATCTAAAGCATAGTTTGCATCTCCTCATTCCAGCCATTAGTGAAACTCTGCTCATCTGTGAATTTGTCACAGATCTAAAGGAAAGCTATTTTTTACATCACCTGTTTCTATGGCACCGAATAAATTTCACAGGCATAGTTATCGACCACACCATGTGGTAGACTAGAGCAATGTGAAGCTCTGAGATACAGCAGATGTTAGTTCCTGGCCTTCAAAGAATGGATTAATAAAGACTCACAAATTTTGACCCTCTAGGTTCAGCTCTGCTCTGGTCTAGGGGTTCCCTTGAAAGAGAAGTCTGGGACAATGAAGGAAGGTAGTCTGAGGGTCTCAAAGTTCTGCATTTATCCTGAATTGTCACATCTTGTCTCAGCCTGAGAGCAGGGTTCCCACATGTGGTGTGAGCCAGAGCTGCTCTCTTCACTCAGGCCCATGGTTTAGGCTTTGGAGAGCTGAACCCGGGGTGGAGAGGGTGCTCACTAGTGAGTGCTGCTTCAGTACTGCTCGTAACAGTGGATAAAAGAGCAGCATTTTCTGCAGAGGCAGAAGAAACTGTAGAAACAGAATCTGTGAGCTTACGGGTTTATAAAATAAAGAGGGAAGACAAAGTAGGAAATATTCCCAGTATTCCCATTACTCCATCACATTACTGGCTGGGAATTCAGTCACAGAAATTTGAAACGGTCACAGAAATTAGAAACTGTCTTCAGGAATAGAAGGCTATTCAACAAGAAGACTTTTTTTTTCCTAGGCATCTTCTCACTGATCTACAGATAACTTGGCTCTATTCAGGTCCTCTAGCAATTTTCTGGTGATGCTGCTGCTTCTGGTACAACTTGACAGTGTATTTGTCTTTCTTCATTAACTATCATAGATCCTTTGACCCTCAGGGGTCCACAGACCACAGGTTGATGGTGCCTGCTTTAGAGGGCTCGGACCCTAGGGCAAAGAGTCACCTCCACTCAGAGTGGTCACTTGCCACGACCTCCTAAGGCTTCTGAGGATGTCTGGGCAGAGCTAAGAGCTGAACCCACCACCTCTGACTACCATTTCCAAGTATAAATCCTAAAATACTTGCAGTGTTTAACAACGAAAGGAAAAAATCCCAACAACCCAAGTGGAGAAAAGTACCAATGTACCTCAGGTGTCGTTATAGGCTGAAAAATATTCAGCTTCTCCAGTAGTCAGTCACGTCTCTTGGTGGTGAAGAACTTTAAGAAGGAGAGACAAAGAAATTAGAATATGGCAGGACATATAATAGAATTATCATGGGCCAAATGAAAGACTAATATAAATCTTATTATAGGCTGTGGGTAACGTTCAAATTTCACTTCATCTTCTTTAAGCCTTTTACTCACTAATTCTTTGAAAGGAAGACTAATTAAGAAAAAGATCCACTTGGCAACTTATTAGTTTTAAAATCTTTCTTCTTTACAGCTTTGGTCACTACTGCTTCCATAGTCTTTCGGAATTTTTTCTTCAGTTTATTGAAGAGACTTCAGTTGCCTCAAACCTTTTTATTTTAGCTCATTTAAATATATCAGCCAGTTTCAAGACTTGATAAAGATGAATGCAATTAAGCTTAGCGGCCTCGTAAATGTTAGGCAAAAAGCTTCTATTTTGACAGGCCGGTAGAGCCAAATGAAAAGAATATCTGGTAACCTTCTGAAAATACGAATGGGGGAATTTCTGACTGTAATTAATTTTGTGCGGGGATTATACCGACTTAACATTTTCATACAACAAAGAATGCTAAAGAACTGATGCAAAAGAGTTTGTGTGTGTGAGTGTATATTTGCGTCTCTGTGTGTATATATATATGGGTAATGCAATATCATAACGTGGCAGCGAATGTTTTGCCATTAAGATTGGTTTCCATTGTCTCTATCCACCCCTCCTACGCTGCTAAAATAATCAGTTGGCAAGCTAAGCCCAGCATGAACTCTTCCAGCTGAGCTGGAGGTTGGACAGAATGGTAGATCCTAAGTTACCGTGTTGCATGAGATAATACCTCCGTGAAGGTGGCTTTTTAATACCCATCTCAAACAGCTTTGTGAGGCGGTTCTTTGGTATTGTACCAGATGGGAAACTGCAACAGCAGAGGTAGGACCAGAACCTGTGACCTCTCGAGATCAAGTCTGGCATCCATACCCGCCTGGGAAGCCACACTGCCTCATAATAGAAGCTTTCCAAGAGCAAAATCAGCATTCTGGTGGCTGTTCTTGTACTCTCAGCCACTTGAGAAGGAGGAAGAAGTAACAAAGAGGATTGATGGTGGGGGGGGAACAGTCTGCTCTGTAGGGGACAGAGGTCCCCATCACTGAACTTCATTATCTGAGGTTTGAGGAACTCCATTGACTGATGTTTGAGATGCAGAGCTGATTTCAATACCCTCTTATTTTTGAATTGGAAAGATTTTTGAGAAGCAAAAATTGAAGTAACATTCACAGACAGGGGAAGTGACAGACACAGTAGATGCCATTTGATAGAGACCTACATTTATTTAGTTAGTTATTTTAGGAAATAATATCTACAGCAGTTAGGTTAGGGCAAAACAGTGTCAGTGGTCTTACTTTTTGGTTTCTTTTAGAAATAAAGGACATTATAAATATGCTTTTCTTTGGACAACATCTGGTCGGAATCCACACTATAAAGTAATAATTAGGAAGGCTTTTGCCCCATGGAAGCCATAATAGGATCAGGAAGTCTCACTAAACTTGTGTGGGAACATCTGTCCCTTGACAAGCCCAAAGAGGATCATAAAGAGACCTGGAGTCTGATTTTGGTGGGGTTTTTTCTGCCTCTTAGGTGTTTCAAGTGGCTTATGATCCAGTCTTAGCTTGTTAAGGATAAAGGCTTGCAGAAGAAGGGCTGTTTGGGGCCCAAAGAGCATCCTTAGGCTAAATTGCCATTTACTAGCTTTCACACTATTTGTTCAGCATATAGTATAATTTTTATGGGAATAGCAGTGACACTGCCCAGCACCTAGGGAAGACAGGACTGAAAGCCAGGAGTTGTACGCTGCTTTCCTTACTCTGCTGCTGAATAGCTCTGCGACTGTGGGTCAGATCAGTTCTTTTCCACGCCTCAGGTTCTGTAAGCTTGATTCTCCTGAAATATATAATGAACTTGCACCATTGTCTTTGTAGTAATACCAGTAAAATTATTTCTTACCTCATCTTGTGTGAGTGTGCGTGCATTTCAGAGCTCTGTTGGTACTGGGTCCAGAGGCACTGGCCCACTTCTACAGACGGTCTTTGAGGTCCACGACTTCAAGGTGCTATTGAGTTGATCTTCTCAGACAAACTCAACAGCAATACGAAGCATTAGGCTATTTTTTAATTTTTTTTTCTGTTTACCGTTTGTCTGCTCATTTGTTTTAGCCTTGACTTCACAATTTAACAACTCAGCTTGGAATATGAAAGCTTAGGGAGGGAGGTTGCTGGACTGGTGTGTGGAGCAGAGCTGACCTTGAGTAAGACGTGCCAGCTCTGCAGAGAGCATATAAATGTGTTACACTGTATAATATGCAGAAAGGTCTTGAGGTCTCTCCCCTCTCTTTAAACATCAAAGATGGGATAATGTGTTTTCATCCTTCGACATTAAACATTCTGTCGCAGTCCTGGCAAAGGCGGGGAATTGTCTCTGGGATCTGCTGCCACGAGAGGTCACAGAGTCAAACAGTACGGCTGGGTTTGAAAATGGAGAGGAATAATTTTGTGACCAGTAATAAAATGCGTAGCTACGCGTGCTAAAATAATGATAGGGCCGTAACCCGAACGTGGAGAGAGTCAGGGAGGAATTCCCCTCTATGCCACGTGGAAGCACTGCACGTGTAAGCTGGTGGATTTGGGGGGTGAAGAGGCGGGGTCACCTTGTCTTGAGGTAGCAGATAAATCAGGCTTGATGGACAAGACCGCTTCTAATTTCTGGGAATAGTTGTCTCAAAGGGGGAAAACGCAAAGTAAATTAAGAGGCCCTCATAAAGATTTGTTACGTAGATGTTCCTGGGGACACAAATCATTTGTGTACAAGCAGGAGAACATTTTCGGGGCGGGGGGGGCTCAAAGGCTGGATTCCTTTTTTGTGGCTTTATAACAACTTTGAAATGCTTACTCTTGTTTCTGGATATTTGTTAGAAATTAGGAGGTGGAAGTGGAATCTTGTCTTTACAACTTCCGAGAAAGAGTTTGGCTGACTTAGATCATAGCCAAGGAAGAGGTGCATGGAAAGATTGTTTTTTCAGCAGAGAACCAAAAAGAGGTGGATATAGGTCGAAACAGAAATGTGGAACTCATGCTGCAGGGAAAAGGGGCAACAGCACAAATGTTTCTGCTGAGTTCTGTAGAGCTGTGTAGCTACATGGTAAATAAGCAGCGATGGCTCCATCAGGCACTTCGCTGAGCTTGGCCAGGAGAAGGTTTTGCTGCTCGAGGCAGGGTGGTGGCCGTGAGAGTGGGAGCGGACAGTGCTGATCTCTTGTTCCAAACCACATCCCGAGTGAAGCTTTTCTATTGTTTTCCTTCCAGACCTGTTGGCAACAACTCTAGCTGCTTCATGCCCTGACATAATAGTGATCACATCTTCTCCTTGTGCTCCAGTCAGTTTTTCTCCTGTCCAGTGGGATTCAGTGCTAGATATTTTATCAATGTGATAGTGTTACCATCCATTTTTAGACCTTAATTTCTTGGAGGGCTGCCTCCAAGAGCTGTAACATTCTGTAATTGTTCAGCACACCTGTTTCCAAATACCTCAGTGTGAAACTATTTGTTTTTTCCTGTGAGAAGACTATAGTACAAGTTCTGTTAAGTCTTTGACACCTAGCCAAAAAATACACCATTCATTTAAACTTGAGCATTAAAGGCTCTATTCACTCGCATACAAAAAAGGATATTTCACACTTTTCCAGTAGAATTTTAAATGGAAATGAGAGTCCATTAAAATATCACCTAGTCCAGCATTGCAATAGGTAGCTATGGGGTGATATGTTGAAACTGAACGCATAGAAGATGGAAGAAAATTAATATTATCATATTCTACATAGCTTTAGAAAAATTGACAGCATGAAATGCAAGAAGACTATGGCCTTAAGCTTCTGCCTGTGCTTGGGGAGTACAAAGGAGAACAAAATACTTCTTGGTGACAACTTCTAGAACCACCACAGCGGTTTACATTCTGGGGAAGGTCACACAGTATTGCCTCCACAACATAAAGCAGGTCCTGTTGTACAGCTTATAGAGTAGCACTGGCATTTCCACTCTCTGTCAGGGTCTCTGTGCCTCTCTTGGAATCTTCCTTTTACACACCAGGGTTGCCTCAGAAAAGTTCAGTGATAAGTGAAATTGTCCTTACACGCATATTGGGAAGTTTTTAGATCCTCCCATGCAAAAGATTTCACTTAAACATAAGGTGGCTATTAGTAGTAGCAATACTCATAAAGTTATCCAGCCTTTTCAATATTCAATCATGCTGTTTCATTTTATCACCTCCTAATACAAGAGAAGATAAACTGCATCTGAGAGGATTACGATCACAGTTTCCCCAGTGTTAGGCATGCTGGTGGCCCAAGGGCACTAAAGGGGTTAAATACCTACCTGTATTTGCTCCTTCAGTACCAAAAAAATGTGAGTTAATTGGCTACCAACATTGCTTAATTGCAGGAGTTGTTAGTGAGACAGAAGCTAAATCAGGGTGTATTCAAAATACGCTTGTTAAATACATGCATTTGGTCGGGTTGGGAGGATAACTACGTGTATATGATGCATATTTATATGTGCCCTGAAGCTTGTCCTCTTCCAGAGGAGAGGTGTCTTGTAAGCTATCCTAAATTCAGTTATTTCACCTTGGGGGAAGTAGTTTTTCCTCTATGCTCTGTAAACATATTGATATTTCAGTCGCTTCTTGAAGACATCAAAGGTAAAAGGAACAAGGCACTGCTGATCTTCTGTCTTCTTAAAGCATAGACACTCTACTGTTAGGTGGATAAAGAGCACGATATATATAGCATCACTTCAAGTGACCGTTCTTTCTAGCTTGAGAACAGGAAAAAAAAAGAGAAAGAAAAAAGGAAAGGAAAGAGAGAATAAATGTAAAAATTCTGTGGAGGAGTATTGAGTATACATCTTTTGCAGTCCATGTTGATCTTTGAGAATAAAATGGATTCCCAGTTGATTAAAAGCACAGTGCATAATACACAGATGTCACTTTCTGACAGCTACGTACTCTTTTCTTTATGTGTAAAGAGAATCAACTCAGGTTATGATCCAGAAATGCAACTGATTTGGGCATTATACTGCACAAATGTTTAAAATGATCCTAAGAAAAGTGCGTCTGGCAGCCAAATTTCATTCTCAGGTGTTAGCAGAGTCAGTACACCTGCAAACATTGTGTTATAACCTCTCAAGATTATGGCTGCACCCCTACATTTCAGCTTGTATTTTGTGTATCCCCAAAGTAGCGTAGTTGGTTTTGGTTACAAAGAAAACCACATGGAATTTCGATTGACTGTCGCCGGAGTGGAGTTGAGCTTTAAGAGAGATTAGAAGGTATTTTGCAGTTCTCTCCATGAGGTTTTAGCTCAGTTGATCAGTACTTTAAAAATATCCTCATTGATAACGAGGTCATATCTTTTATAAGAAATTAGAGGGATGCAGACTTGCATAACATATTGCGCCTGGAGTTATTTTATGATACAAGAAGCTGGGGGAAGGGCAGATTTAAGACATCGTGCAATTATTTTCTTGACTAACCAAGAAGTCAAGCTCCTGGAAAATGTAAGAGGGAGTAAAATTCAGAAGACTCGGGGCAAAGTTTCCAAGCAAGCCCAGCAGTACTAATGGCACAGCCTATTTCAATTGGGTGCATTGCATGTGGCCATGGGATGCAGTTTATTTTTTCAGAGCTAATTCTTCCTTTTTCCATTTTTGTACTCATGAGAGACTCAGATGCTAATAGAAAGTGCCTATTTATTAGGCCTGGTGCACTTACTCACTCTGTTCTGCCATACTTTTTAACCCATCCTAAAATATTGTGAGGTTAGAACATACAAATTCATTCCAAATAGAGCGCAGTTTGACTACAGACTCATTCCAAAAAGCATGCATTTCACAGCAGTGTTTTTCAGGAACAGTCCTCCCCAAACAAATCTCCAGTAGGATGGAAGCCATTTAGTGGTGATTAAAGCCAGATTTCTGTGCAAGGGTCCTGTGGCTTCATAAAGTCAGTGAGAAAGTAAGAGGAAAGCAGGAGTCACTTAGACATATCATGGCTCCAGACCCCAAATGCTGTTGGAGATATTTCCAGATCCTCTGTTCTGTATACCTCTGTTTTCTAAATAAGTGCAAAGAATACAGCTGGAAAGAATGCAGTCTTCTTAACAAGCAAACAAAACTTTGGATTCTTTATTTAAGAAATAAGAATTAAAAAAAAAAAAAAAGCACTCTTGAAAGGTTTTGGCATGAAGGTGATGAAAGCTGAAGTCATTTGTTTAGCCCCAGAACAGGTATGGTACTGCTCCAAGAACGTACCTCACTTCTGAGCTGGAAGGACCACCTGTAGGGATGAAAGGGCACTTCAGGACTCAGGTCCATTCAGTCCTTGGCTTCCCCACTGAGAATTCCTATATGGGTGCCAGTGAATGCCAGTCAGGCTAGAGGTTTTTATGATGTGGACAGGCGTCCAGCAGGGACTTGACTGAGTTAACATTGTTTTAATAAAATTCTTCTGGTATATAAAACTCTACTAAAAACTCATAGTGCTATGGAATCAGCACTTCAGGTCTTGATGTGTCTGTGGAGAAATGAATGTTAGCACAACAGGAAAAAACTGCAGTCTGCTGAAAATCTACCCAGCTTGGGAGCAAATCTTTTGCTCTCTATCTTTATCTGATAAAACTTATATAAGTGCAATACACTGAAGCAGAGAGTTTCTTATATAAGAAGAGTCATTAAAGTCATCCTTCCATTAGCCGATGATACTTTGTGATACAGTAGAACACAGGAGAAAAGATGAAACAATAGAGAAAATGGGAAGAAAAAAAAGAAGATTCTTCCCAAACTGTTCAACATGTGCCCAACAGGATTGACTTTGCTTCACTTCTGTCAGAAATGAAAGTTGGTTATCAAAAAATGCCTTCCTCCCCCATGACACACAGCTCAAAACTATTCCAGAATTCCGTTCAGTTAGATTAGCTTCCAGTAACTGTAAATAACAATACTCAGAATTTTTCCAGCTTATTTCATAAACGGTTGTTTCTGCATTCCAGTGTGATGTGTGTATTGTTATAGTCAGTAGGGAAACTGAGGCATATCTGTTGTTACTCCAGAGGGGAAAAAAATCATGGAGTCAGAATTTAATTCTAATCCCTCTCCCCCGATTCTCTCTTCAAAGCAGCAATTAAAGCAACACAGCAAGATTTCAGCATTTTACCGCGATGACACTGAATTGTTTCAAATTCCATTGTTCCAACTGGATGCCTTTACAGATCACCAAATTTAGCCCTGCTGTGAGCTTGTTCAACTCCCACATAAGTCACTGGGAGTTATGGCTGGGTTATACCAGGCCTAGACTTGGCACAGCGCAAGCATCCCTCATGATAATGAAGTGAACTGATTTCAAGTGAATGCTAAAAATTCCTGGCAAAGTTACGTTTCTCTCTTCCTGCCAAGAGTCATCAACATTATTTTTTTGGGTGGATTCAGATCTCTGAGAGCAGAGTTTTCCATTACATGTTCCTAATTGTTAAAAATTGGGCCTGCTATACTACTTGAGAACTATTCTGTTTAGTTGTACTTGTTACCATAACACCAGGGTGAAATACTGCTTTTCTCTCAGCTGGTTAAGCCGCAGAATACAGTAGCAGCCGTCTTAGCGATGTCAAGGCATTAGACGGAGGCAAAGCAATCCACAGTCAACAGAATGAATGGAACAATTCACACTGTTGTACATAGATATAGAGGTTAAACCCAAACACATGAAAAAGTGATGCTGGAAGCACTTGGGAACAGCTGGGCCAGATGAATAACTCAATTGGATGCCATGAGGAACAAATTAAACAACTGACTGGAGACCAGGCTGCTCCTGTGACAGACACTTTAATCAGGAAGTCAAAAGCTGATTGACAAGATGAAAAGCTGGATGACATGAAAAATGGAAACAGAAGGAACAACACAAGAAAAGGGCACCCTGGGTCAGCATGCTGACAAAAATAATCAAGTACGACAGGCCATAATCCAATCTTCGAATGTTTGGCATGGTGCTAGTTATGAAAGTCTGCAGCCAAGAGGAAAGAAAACTATTATTAAGTGAAGGAAATTATCTGCCTTTCTAGAACTCACTAGTGTGTGTTCATCAGAGATTCTCTTTCCAGCCACAATACAATATAGAAATACACTAGAAATAGCTCATGTCGAATAATAAGAAATAAAATCAAAATAAATCATTCCTGTAGGAAAAAAAAAAGTACTTTTGCAGCAATCTTAAAGAAAGTAATTGCTTTTCCCAAAACCTACAGCTAAACAGGTGTTGACACGGAGTAGGTGTGAAAAATGGAGACTATCATAGTATATGGGCTGTATGTATTTATTTATTTATTTTCCTACAGCTGAATGTCAAGCTGTTGCTTTCAGGTTTTCTACAGGAATCTGCTCTGACTAGAACTGGATGCTGACTGTGTCTGGTGCTAGAGCTGCAGAATGGTGGGAAATTTGAAATGCTCCAGCTGGGTATGTTTAAGAAGATGCCCTCACATGCAGTTCAGATGCATGCCCCGCCAAGGCCAAGGGACTGCAGTGCGATAATTGAAGGTAACATTTAGCCTGTCACTGGCTCAAGGCCCAGAAGAAGAGCACCCTGAAGTCAGCGTCCTAAAAATCAGAATTTGATACCTAAAAATGTAGCTTCTCTTCCCGGAAGTGGCAAAGAGCAATTTTGAGCTGCTGGTACTTCTGGAAATCAGGATGCTTGGGAACTTTGCTTTGCATACCTCTACCCCTACCCATAGGGTTGTGTTAATTGCTTCGGGGGGTACATAAAAATCAGATTCTGCTGTAAACAGTGTAAATCCAGATGAGTTTACACAGGCGTGAGAGAGGAGTATTTGGGGAGAACATCAGCTTGACTCCTTCCAAAATCAGGATGGAGAGAGCTTGTTTGATCTTGAACTCTAGTGTTGAAAACGGGGAACCAGAGGCAGGGTTAGGTGGCCTTGGCAAGCAGAGCTTCTGTACATCAGCTACTCATTGTACATCATTGTACACAAAAGCTTGCGTATGTTGGCAAATAAAGAAGCGTTAAGCACAGTAGGGCATGCCTTGCTAGAGCTGTCTTTTACTGCTGCTTCAGCTCCTTGCCTTGTGTCAAGAGGGGCAGTTGAGTTAAAGACGTAGCTTTTTATTACTGAAGTACATCTCCCTGTTTTAAAGATCCGTATTAAAACAATAGTCTGAGTGTCAGGCTGGACATGGAGCTCATTTTGCTAAGAAGACAGCTCCTAGAGAAAAAACTCCATTAAAAAATTGGTGAAAAAGGAAAATTCTGAACTGGAGATTAACTTATGTGCAAGTCTTTTTCTCCTGTCTGCTTTCCCATTTCTTGCCTGGATGTTTGGGATTTTTGCTACACTTTTGTGGCCTTTTGTGCCTCTAGCTTTTCCTTTACTTCCATTTCTTCAACACTGCTCTTCTGTTTCAGTGACAGCACGAAGCCAAGACCTGGTTTTGTCAGCTTCTCATTTGTTTTCCTAAACAATAACAACGATCATCAGAAAAACAAACCCTCACTGATACTGAGCCCATGGCCAGGTTGATGTTTACCACAAGTAGCTTAAAACTTCCTGGAAGTCCCAAAACTGCTGTTGAAAGAGAAAAAATGGTGTTTCAGAGGGCATGGTGAATGGGATGTTTCCATTTTCTTCCTTTAGATTTGTCAGCTCTTGCCCCAGCCTCTGCCTTTGTGATATCTTTCTTTAAGGCTTTTTCTTCTTGCTTTTTCCTGTAGTGTGTTGCAGAGGCAGGACATGCTGTGCACTCCTCTAGGAACTTCATATTTTTTCTTTTCTTGTTTTGCTGCTCTCTTACTTGAAGATAAAGGTCATCCTGACAGGAAGCATGGTATATGCTTGCTGCTAGTTGTTGGTAGAACTTATGATAAATCAGCTTTGTTCTTGATTTAAATTCTGGTAGATAGATGTTGCTGCTTTAAAGAGTCCCACCATACTTGAGACAAGTTTTCTTCTTTTCTGCATGAAGAAATTAAAGGCTTTTCATACATATATACAGGGAATGAATAAGCTGTTTGCCTTTCCAAGCAGATCTCACAATGCATGGCCAGAGTGTGAGAGAAGGGATTGTGAGAGAAGGGATTGTGAGATGTTGCTCTCTATCAGCCCTGACTTAAAGATGAACGAGGTGAAGGAAGACTATAGGAAGGCTCTTGAAAGCAGGGTTTGTCAGTCTACCACATGTCCTCATGAGATAAACACAGCAGATCTTTTAAAAATAGTGTATTTTGGCCAAGGGTCTGGTAAGTTCACAGTGCAATAAAAAATAGTCCCTTGGCTGGCCAGGGAGTAGAATGTCAAACTCCCATTTTATACAGTTTTAGGGTTGTGAGTGCTGTAGCCTGAATCAGCGTGACATTTCCATTAAAGAAAAAATCAAGTGGGGAGTATGCACGTGTATATAGATGTGTGTGCATGCGTCTGTGCCTGGGAGGCTAGGAGGAAAGATAATTCTGAAGTTTTTCTCAAGATTCATCCAGGGCTCATTCACAATGAAGAAAGGCTCCTGACTGTGATGAGTTCAGGTTAGGTCAGACAGTTGGTTTTCCCCAGTTAAAAAGAGCTATTTTAAACAGGTGCTACATTCCAGAATTTTTAGGTTATGGATAGTTTTATTAGATGAAAGGGAGTAAATTCTTAGTATGTGATATTTTAAAGTCATTTCCAAAGTAGAGGAGAGTTTTCATTAAATTTTGGGTTATACTATTATTTTTAAAAGTGTATGTTTCACATCCTTTTATAAATAAGCTACAAAAAGGGATATAGATCCAAGGACAAATCAAAGGCTTAGTCCAGAACCGATATCCTTGCAACGTGGCCCAAGTGCAGGACCAGGACCAGAGAGGTGACCTGGAGCCGGGGGCCAAACCAGCGCGGAAAGGCCAGCGAATCCGCGCGGCTCAGATTAGCACTGAGCTTGCGCCCAGCTGCGTTGCCAGCGTGCCACCAATGTTCACACAATGAGCAGGTGAAAATGTGACAGTCAGGGAAGAGATGAAGTGTCAGAGCGACGCAGCCCTGCACATCTTCCCTTTGATTTATAGGTGTTAGGGGCGGCCTCACCGAGTCTAACTCGGCCGATGCGTAGTGAAAAGTGTTCTAGAGACCAACGTTCGCTGAAGTGAAAAAAGAGTGTTATCCTCTCAGCACAGAGCAGTTTGGGGGTTTAAGGTGTTCTTTACTTTTTGAAAAATAAGCAAGGTGCAGTATGGATAGAGATCTTTTTGCAGTGGGGTTGTTGCAAAAGATGCCCCTGTATCTATCCGCCTGTCTATAGATCTTCCTCGGCGTTAGGCAGCGTTGTTAACGTTAACCATGAAGTGTGTAGGAAGACATATGTTTTCCCCCCCTAATAAAACACAGACACCTCTTTGTTAGATGGTATTCATAGCAGGGCTGATTCATAGCTCTCACACAGCTTAGAAATGAAGTAGAAAAGTGTGTGCTATCAAAGCTAAGGGAAATACAGGTAGCCATTGCTCTAGATGCATTTTTTCCAAGATCTCATTTTTACAGTTTTTCAAAGGAAGTTACACTGCTTGTTTGAAGAGTCCTGGTGGCCAGACCCCAAAAAGTGTTAAGTTTTCTGAGAGTGATTGATATTCAGCTCCTGCTTCTGGCTTTGGTTCTCTAGTCTAGGTGCTCTGTCAGGAGCATCCTCAACTACGTTAGTTCTGAGCATGGGCCTGGGTGCTTGCAGTGGTGCTCTACCCCACCATCCCAATCACTTCAACGCTAGATGTCCCAAAACTTCCAGAAGGCTTGAACCTTCTGACATATAGGCTCCCTGAAGCAAAACAAAGTAGGTACACGTGAACAAAACCTGCGGATTTTACAGAACAGTTGCGTGCATCACTCACTCTGGTTTTGGTAATGGGATAAATATATCCATGCTTATGCTTCACCACCACTGGTCCTGCAACATGACAAAGTATTCCTAGCACTTCTGGGGTGCCTCCCATTTTCTAGGGTAGTGCATTATTTGCCAATGGAGGGGATCTTGCCTTTAGCTTTGCACATTTGGTTTGAAGGTCTGGTTTTATTCTGGTAACTTTTATGTCCATCTTTCGTGGCCTTTGTCCTGCAAGGTTTGTTTTTTCTTAAAGTCACACTCACTACTCAGTATCTTTGTTGTGCTCTTAGAAGCTGTCACAAATGCATAATAACTACTTCACTGCCCAAAGGACTCTCCCTAACGACATTCAGTTGTTCCTGGCTTCCCCATGTATGTGTGTCCCTGCTAGGTCAAAGACTGGATAGTTTTCAGACTGACAACCTCATAATATCAACCATGATTCATAAGCTGCATGATTACAGATACCCCTCCCTAAAACATTGCAACCACTATGAAATAATTTTGAAACTCCTAGCAACGTTATCACTTCGATTTTCCTCTGAACTCGCCCATCTGCTTATTAGCTAGACACAGATCTGCCTAACTTGAGAAATCAAAGAAAAAGAAGGAAGTATGGTCCAGAATTTAGGACTCTGCTTGGTTTATTAGACTGGCCTTTAGCAGGTAGCTTTGAGTTGGATGCAGAAAAGAGCTCATCTGACGTAGCATCCAACGCTTATTCGATGTAATGGCATTTCCAGTTCTGCATTATGGCCTGTGCAGTGCTGCCCATACACTGTGGGAGGAGAGGTAGGTGTTGGAGGATGGGAACCGCAAATGTCACCTCATGGAGCAAAGCTGTCTAGCAGGTATTACTGAGGAGGAGTCATGGGGGTGAGAACACCATCATTCCTTGACCCAGAGGCACTCAACCTGAAGGCCTCTACCCATCAGGTTACAGCAGACCTCAGGGCCTGAAATCCTCCTATCAGAACTGTTTCACATGGGCTGGAATAATTAAATTAGAAAGTGAGAATGAGAGAATAAGTATGACTTCATAGTCCAATAATTAAGGCACCAACTGAAGAGGAGCTCAGAGGAAGAAATTTGGTCCCAGTCCCTTATGTAATGACTATCTTGCATTTTCTTTATATAGATGTATGTATATGTAATATAAAGTGTATTGCTATAATATGGTATAATCTAGTGATAGAACATTAAACAGCCATTAGAACAGGGACAAAACTTGGGTTTCCTCCCCTGGGGGAATGCTCTAATCACAAGGCAATGGAGTCAGGCTTATTCTCTCACTCATACTCTCTCTGGCCCAATGAATACTATATTAGCCTGAGCACACTGGAACCACTTCAAAAGAGGTTTGCAACAGCCCTCCTTCAGTATACAGCATAATCCCATGGTTAGAGAGTTCACAGTGGGAGATGTGGCTTCAAATCTTCCCAAACAGAAGGTAGAATTAAATCTGAACCTACTAAAACACTGGTGGATACTCCTAACTGCTGATTTATGGGGTGCCTGGGGAAAGGTCAGGCAGGGTTTTCTTCTAGACCTTCCTTGGGGGTTGTTTGGGAAGGCTTCATCCAAGAGAAATGCTCCAAAATGCCATTGCCAATGCCTCAATGGGCAGGGCATGGAGGTGGGTGTCCTTCAGCCCTCAGTCCCATAGCAGGCATGAAAACTTGAAGTCCTGGGCAAGTCTGAAGCAGACTTTCAAATGCCTAGCAGATTTACTGGGAAAAAATGTAGGCATTCTGTGTGCCTTTAAACTGCGTAAGGGCAGCGGGAGACTTTGTGGCTAGAGACTTCATCATTCACAAAGGCAATGAGGCAAGATTTAAACAGCTAAATCCTGTTAAAACTCTGCCATTATGCCATGGACAGACATTAATTTAGCAAACGACTGTGTGCTTTAAGAGATTGCCATAATTCACCTGTTTGCCTTTTCCCTTTGCCACTGTTGCTACTCTCGTTAGTTTTCGTGAGCACTTCTTAACCTGGAATAGGCAAAATTCAGCTTGTAGAGCTTTAAGAAGTGGTTTCAGATGGTGTGACTGAGCTTAAATGCCACAGGAGGTGTGAAAAAACAGTCAGCCAGTAGTAACTTATGGGGCTTGTGTGTTTGAAAGCACCTGAGGTATGGTATTAAAACACATCTGAATTGGGAAGAACCTGTCTGTCTAGAGCTTTACTGGGTCTCTAAGGTCTTTGCAGAACAGGATAGTAGATCTTTCTGATTTCTTTTACTTTTGATAGGTGTTAGAATAAATGCACTGAGGTTCTCATAGTAATAATGGAGACCAATTTTGGGGACAAAAATGGAAAATACAGTCCAAGCCAGTGTGGAGGAAGATGTTTTTTTAATTGGGACTAGCTTTATATTTCTTGGAGGCTTGTGTTTCTTTGTGTAGACAACACGGGCAGAAGTAGGACAAGCTTTCCCCACCTCAATTGCCACTGTGGTTCAAAGGTTTAGTCTAGGAATCCCTCCAGACATAGTAAAAATAGGTCACTATATTGGTGCTTCTACCACAGCGCCTGCTTACTACCATCTCGCTTACTACCACCTCGCTTACTACCATCTCTCTTACCACCATCTCTGCTTCCATCTCTCCCTCTTTGAATTTGCTTTGACTAGACACACCGTCTCATTAAAATCAAGAAGCACGTGGCCACTGATTTCAAAGAAGGGTCTGGTGTTTTGCCTGGATTGTGAATTAGCATCAGCAAAAATTCTGGCACATACAGAATGCTACTGACTGTAGAAGAGTCCTGTATTATTTTAAGTATTTGCTGTGATTATTTTATGGGCTTTAAGACTCAAGGGAGACTGGCTGAAACATCCGGAGCAAGGATGAGGTAAGAGATCCTCCAAAGGTGCTAGGAGTGCTGGCTTAAGGAGCTGCCAAGACAAGTTGCCTTTGGTACTGTTGCTGCAGCTTCTCTATACTGACTCCTTCGTGTGCTGCTTGCAATAGCTTACTGAGGAAACACATTTGTTTAAGGAAAAAATCTATGAAATTATTTCTCTTTTTGGAGGACCAGCTTGAGATGCTCTGGGAGTGGTTTTGAAAGGTGCTGAGACCCCATCAGTCCTCACCACCTCTTACAAGCAGCGGGTGCTGAGACTCTCAAGAGAGAATTGTTGCTTGAGCTCTTACCTCTGCACGTGCTTCTCCTGCAATTGCAATGTTGCAAATCCATTGTAACTTCGGAGGAGTTTGCAACAAACTGGGAAATTAAAGAGTTGCTAAATCAGGCCCAATTTCTGTATTGCTTTGCTCTCCAAAGTGTTCTGAACACACAAGGAAGATGAAACTGCCTTGGTCCTAGTTCTGAAAACAGATTTCTTTATTATCCATTGCAACGCCATCCCAATTAATTAGATCAGAGAAAAGTAACACTACGTAGCTTAGGAGAACAAATGTAAGATTTAAATTACAGAGGCAACGAGTGTGGGAAGGCAAAGGAAATGACCTGAAGTGGAATTTTGGCCAGGACAGCTTAAACTCACAGCCCTTTTCTTGTGAAAAAATACCACAGGACTTCTGATTACCATTGTTGGGAGGAGGGTGACGGGATGAAGGACTCATCATCTTGTGCCTGTTCCAAACCAAGGCATATCCAGCCCTCTTAGCATTCTGCTGGGGCAGTGGCTCAATCCTGACTCAGGCATTACAGCATCAGCCACCCCTTGAGGGTCCGTATGCCAGCCCGGCGGGCACCTCTCTCTCGCTTCCAACTGCCAACGAGAACTACGCGGAGCAGCGTTTGAAATGCTTCAGCAGAAAGTCACAAGGGCTGCACCACTCGTCGGGAACACAGCTTAACCACAAGCTGTGGAGTACCAGCTTGGGCGGGCAGAGGTGCCGGGGCAGATGCTGTAGCTGGGAATGGCAACTGCGGGACCTTTGCCTCCTTTAGCGACCGCCTGACACTGCACCTGCGATGCTTTTGCGACATGGGAAATATGTCAGGAGCTGTAGACTGGCCCGACGAATATTTTGCCTCTTCTGTCAGGGCTGGAGAAGTGTTACTGCCCAGGCTCCCGGAGTAAAACTTTTGCCAAAGTTCTGGCTCAAGCAGGGGTTCCCACTTGCCAACACAGCCTGTTTCTGTGTGCCCGTGAGGGGGTATTTATGAAAGCAACAGTTCAGCAGTTTCCCACTTCTAGGATGGCCTAAAGGTTACTTGAGCAGTTCAAGGAGCTTTCTGAACTCCAGCAGCTATACAAGGCCTATTTTTTGTTTTGTTTTTTTTTAACACAAATATGGCAATTGATTTGTTCATCAGTCTTGTACAGGCGTTCTTAAACTTTCTCTTAGTGTGCTATGGCAGTTGATTTGTTCACCAGATAGTACAGCCTTGTCCAGGCGTTCTTAAGCCTTTTCTTAGTGTGAGCCACCTCTACCAGAGAAAAATGTACACGCCACTTCCTCCCACAGCAGTTGTTTACATGGAAAAGGAACATTAGGAAAGTATTTAAAGTATTTTTAGCTGCCTTTTAATACAGCTTAGAAGCTGGAAACGAGGAGCACTGTAGCCTAGCTATATGGTGCTGCGAGCTGATGTATAGCTGTGCAGCTGCAAGTAGGCGGAGGTGGCCGCGGTCCTTGGGCAAGCCTCATCTCCAGTTATTCACTAGCAAAGCAGTTTCCAAGCGGTGAGGCAGCTGACCGGGGAAGTGTGAGCACAGGGCAGGACCCCGCTGCTGGGATGAGCCCGTGTCTCGCCCAGGCAGCTCCCCAGGCTGTCACCGTGGCCTGGGTGGGTGCGTTCGGTCTGGCTCAGCCCTAGGGCTGTTGGAGCAGACCACAGATCTGGCAGGAGTGGGAAGGCGGTGACAAGCATCCCAGAGAGGAGGGAAGAGGAGGTTGCAGTGGCATCTTTAGAGGATATGAGGAAGGGCAGAGGACTGGAGCAAACAAGACATGCATTTATTCTTTTCCAAGTGAGGCCAAGCTGTAGATCACTTCTTCTGCCGCGTGTAATTTGCATTCTGGAAGGTTAACTGTAGCAGAATCATGGGGATTTCTCAGTAAAAATAAGTGTTCTGAATATACAAGTGGAGAAGAAAGGAAGATGAGAAATCCTAAAATACTTTCCAAAGCTAAAAACCTGACTTACACACTTATCTGAATGCAACTATCCACCTCCACATCCTCCCCAACACTTCAGCCTCTCTAGAGTAAAACAGTAGAAGTTACTAGACGGGAAAAAAAGACCCAGCAGAAAGTGCAAATGGGTATTACATTGGCAAATGTAATCACCCATGCTGGAACTGACTCATAAGACTCATAAAGTGACTCATAAGATGGTTTTTCCAATTCTCACCAGAGCAGCCGTGCCATCCCTTCTGTAAGGTGGCAAGCTCCAGCTGCATTGTTTCACATCCCAGCACAGGGCCTTTCTAAGTTACCTTCTGATGAGCTGGGAGAAAAGTTCAAAGTGACAATGGAGTAATCCCAATAGCTTGTGCCCAACGTGTATTACTCTTTTTTTTTGTTTGGGTTTTTTTGTTTGTTTTGGTGTTAAATCTTAGGAGTTTTGAGATCAGCTGTCTAAATTGGAAGAGGCTGAGCTCGTCTGTTTTGTACACATGACATACTTAGAGAAGATGTAAGTGCCTTTGTTTTTCTATTCTCCTCAAAGGCAGCACTTCTCGCAGCCTGACATTTAATCCACCCACATCAGACGTTTCTGGGAGTATTGTCATGGTGCTATTTAAGCTTACTAGCACAGTCCAAGGGATTTTGATTCAAATAAACCAAGAAATGTTACCATTTCCTAAGTCGCCAGCACCTCTCACTGTGACACCAGAGGTACCACAAGGTCTCCTCACCAGCTTAGCCTTTGAGCTCTGCTAAGATAGCAGCATATGGGAAGGGATGTGCTCCGATACACCCACCTCGTCGCGTGTGACCAAACGTTGTAGGTAACGCTGCTCTGTAGCGCAGTGTCTGAAACAGCAGAGCTTCACTATCAAAATAGGCCTTATGTGAGAAGTGGAAAGTTCTATCATCCAGAATGTGTGCCCGCGGTCTTTTTTCCATTCAAATCTTCTATCGTTTTCAAAGCAAAAGCTGTTTTGAAAGGAAACAAATGTGCTCGTGCTTCTCTTTCGAAATCAGGTGAAGGCTGAAAGCACTTGAAGGACCTGCTACAAGGTGCATACAAAGAGATGTTTCCTGGGGTTCTTCCCCGACAATAATCCCTGTAGGAGGGAAGCACAGTCTAGCAACAGCTTTTCTGTATGAATAAGCACCTCGTTATTGTACACTCTGGTGATGAAGTTCTAGGAGTTGATAGATCAACAACTTTTGTCAAGCTGCAACAGCTCTTTCCATGGCTGTCTGAAAATGCGATCAACATAAATTGGATAGGGAGGGTGGGATCACATATTCCAACAAGTTAAATTTGTCAGCCTGTAATGCACATAAATGACATAAAATATAATTGCTTTTGAATTTGGGCCCCTTCAGGCTTCATGTTGATTGAAGAAAAAAGAACCAGATGTTTCTTCAGCAGGAATCACAGAGGCAAGATAAATATTCTCTGGTCCATGACGTTTTATAGAGTTTCCAAAAGAAACCAATTCATTATTTAATTATTGGGTGTGTTGATCATGTAAAATATAATTGTCCCAGGGCAAATAGCAGTACGACCCTGGGAGCTGGCTGACTGAGCTTGTGTAAAACACTTTTTGCCAACATTTTTTCCGCTGTGAAAACATTGTAAGATGAATTAATGCTACTTAATCTTTCTTCCAGCCTTTCATAAATAAAAAAAGGCCCAAAACACAGACTTTCCTCCTTTCTGATCACTGCCTTGTACTAGCAAGTAACTTGAAGACAGGAGAGCTAGTAGCAAGCATAAATATTGTGATAGGAAACTATAGCTTTGTTTAACTAACATCACTTTAAAGAAAAGGCAATCTGTTTAAAACAGCCACATTTAATCCTCAGCTCTGTGAGAAATTCCTCATGGTACAGACAGCAAAGAACCAGTTCTTCCCCTGTCAGCACCAGTGGGGTGGGTCTGGAAAAAGGAACATGGTACGGGATTTACTGGGACATTGTGCTAATCTAGGTAATTGAGTCAATTGCATTGGGTCGAATTAGCAAGATGACATAGAGTTTTCCTTTATGGTGTTCTATAAGCAAATGTACAAGAAATAATATGTAATTTCTTTAAATCAGCAGCTACTTCTTAAATAATATCTGTCGCGTTCCAAGCTTTCTCTGTGTCTATGGATGTTCCTGCACTTAACTCTGTGGTAGCTATTTTCTTGTTAAGGGGCAGGAAGTAATTGAAATGAGGATTGAAAGAAATTCATGACTCATGTCCTCATGACTCTTCCATCGTAGTTTTCTTTTGTGCTTGTTCAGCAGCTTCTGACATCTGGGAAAGGCACTCTACTTCCATGGGGTTTGCTATGGTCATAACTGCAGACAGGCTGTGGGGGGAAGTCCACTTGCCCAGACGTTGGGGAGAGAAAACATCAACCGTGAACCCTGCAAAAAGCAATTTTCAGATTGTTAGGACCTTCTTTTCCTTGATATTACTGCCAGCAATACCCTGAGTACTCTTTTGTTTTCCTGTTCTGAGGTCCAGTCATTCCCTCACCTTTCTTCCAGTCCTCTCTCCAGGTCCAGTGGTTCTTGCTGGATGAGCTTGTTCTGTAATAAAGAAATGTGCAAAGCCACAACCGCTTGAAAATGAAATAGCAGTCCCTACTAAGGAAAGGACTGGATTCTGAGCTCCACCAAAGAAGGAGACAAAGCATTATCTGCCTGACTTTGCCTGTCTAGTATCCATTCTTAAAATAACCTCCTGGCTGATTTCAGCAGTCCTGAACTGCACTAACTTCCCAGAAAGTCAGATCTAGTTATTCTTCTGTATCCAGAGCAAACCTGGGAGTCTTTCTCAAAGGGTTTCAGCCAGGAGGAGGTTGAAGACAAGGAATTTAGACCAGCTAGGAGCCTAACTGCCCAGCTACAGTCCGAGGGCCACAGTTGAGCCCCTCAAAATCCCCATTTAATACTGGAATACACACCGATATTTTCCTCCAAAACATGGAGTCGTGCACCTATATGGCAGAGGCTTCAGGCCTCATTTTCTACTGTCTGATTTACATTTGTAGCTTGCTCAGAAAATCTCATGGACGGGCACCTCGCCCTCCCCATCACTGCCCATCAAGGTGCTGAATCCCCCCAGTATCAGGGAGGGACTGATGCCAAACTTGAACCTCTTTTGTGAAGCGAGGCCAGCTGCCCTTGGCTTACTCACCTGTGCTGTTTCTTCCTTTGTCTTTGTAACACAGGAGCCCTTTGACTATGAATACACAAGCGAAATGTTTTCAGGATAAGAGCTCTTTCAGGATGCATTAAAAAAAATGAAGTTCTGCCTTCACAAGACTGAACTTTACATCTGAAATAGCTTTCGTTGGCCATGCAAATGAAATGTTTCCAGTGTAACAGCTTATTCTGAACGTACAAACAAGATGGAAGCCTGACTTCTAGATGGCTGAATTTTATTCTCCACCTAGGGTGGCTATCATTGACAACATCATCTGCAGCTATATTGAGGAAGGAACTGCTCTCCATTTCACCCTATATATCATCTTACAGTGACATTTTCTTAGCTGGGAATTGCTTGGTGATTTGCCAGCAGACAAATCAGTGCAGGAAAGGGATAAATTGATCACATTCATCCACCTCTGGAGGTAAACCCCAGATCTCAGTCAGAGTCCAGCTCACATTAAAAACCTGTCTGTCCACCTGGTAAAAATGTGTCTGAGGAGCAAAGGATATGAAAGTGGGGTGGAGACAAAAATTTAATTCATATTGCTATAGCTAATCTCCTTCCTTAAATTATGGGTCCAGCAGAAGATATTATTTATGAGTTTTGAGCAGTAGTTCATGGTGCTGGGCCAATTTTCTTCTTTTCTACATATCCTTCTTCAGAAACCTCAGAGAAATGGCCCTGAGTTTACTAACTAAATGTGTCTGTACAACTGGACAGTAGGAATAGAGCCAGATAGAAATAATAGCTGTCTGGAGTCATTTAACTGAAAATGAAAGTTAGTTCAACCGGTTTGAGGGTGGAAAAAAAAAAAGGTATCAGGTTTAAAACCCGTAGGTGGTGTTACCATTCACAAGTAATAGTTTTTTCAGTCAGGTTTTGGTCAGTAAAATTCACTGAAGAAAAAAGGCAGTAATTTGAATGAGAAACTGCACCTCAAATTTTAGCTGTGCCTGGCCAGCTTTCTGACACTTTGTGCTGATTCGAGTGATCGTGTTTAGTAATTAATGCTTCCAAGGGACATTGCAAATGTGATTGGTTATTACCAGTCCTCAGCACAGCGGGCAAAACGCGTTGTGTCCAACTGGGATGGCATTGCACTGAGCACCAGTGAAGTTCAGTGACTTGCACACAGGCAGAGGTATTCCTAGAAGGCAGCAATTCGTAGGCTTTGCCACCGTTGGTAAAATTTGCTACTGTTAAGAGATCTCTAATCACTTGACATAGTTTCATCATCTCTGGTGTCCAAGTGCAGGATCTGAGGCGCTGTGCAGGCAAAACCAGGTCTAAAATTGCTGTGGCCCAGCTATGGAGCCAGGCTAGGAGCTGAACGTGGGTTTCCCATCTCTCAGCTCAGGACCTTGTCAGCATTTCCTTTCCAGACTCCTTTAGCTGACAGGTTAACATGCTTTCGTGGGAGAGCTTCAACATAGAAGGTTTGCGCGGTCTCAGCAAAGCTTTAAATCTCAGCAGTCAGAGGCGGAGCGATTTCCCTGCGGTGATAAAGGTGCATTTGCAAGAGAGCCTGTTGGAAATAGTGGTTCTGGTGCTGTGGGTGGTGGTGGTGCTGTGGAGGTTGGCTGTAGCCAGCTGGCCCCGGGGGAATTGCACTGGTGTACGCTCACCAGAACGCAGCCCACGATCAGGCCCCCGGTGCATTCAGTAAAACAAACCTGTAAGAACTACCAAATCGACAGGGCTTCACTGCAGCAAATTAAGCAAGGGATCTATTTGAACTGGGAATTAAAAGAAGCTATTAAAACATTCCCTCTGGTATTTTTATTTTGTTTACTCATGAGACCTGGCTCATGCCCCTCCGACTCGCATTGAGTCCATATTTGGAGAACTCTGCACTCGTTAGCATACTTATGCTCAGGAAAATTTTAGAGATTTTTATTTATTTTTTTTTTTTTTTGTATACACAGTGCGCTTTCCATATTATTTTTCTTCTTCTTTTTTTTTTTTTTTCTTAAACAATTTAAATCAGAAGATTGCCCCTTTCGTTTCGCTTTCAAAACATGACCAAAAAGGGACCTAACTGCTTTCTTCAATAACTTGAAGCTAACGTTTCTCTCGTACTTGTTCTTCCTCCCTGGCCACCACATCCCATCTCATGTCTCCTCTTGGAAGAAGAAAGAAGTCCAGGCTGACCTCAAGCTGCAGCAGGGTGGGGGAACCTTGAAAGTCTGAATTCAGGTCAGCTCAAAGGGACAGCCCACAGCCTGGACGCTCCAGTGAGATTCAGCCCCATGGGGCTGGGTGCTGTGTTTCTAGGGAGGGTGCTGGGAGCCTCTTCACGTTTCCAGGACTTTCTGTTAAGGCCCAAGGAGTGGCTGTCCCCAGAGCTGCTGCTCTCACCCAGAAATGAGCCTCTCACTGTGGGGGAAAGGAAAACGAGCAATCTTGTGGGACTTTTTGCTCTGGTGCGATGACCAGAGCTTCTGTAACTTCAGTTTTATGGCTGGTTAATGCCTCAGGAAAGCCATCCCCGCCTATTGAAGATACCACAACTGTATCCAACCTGAATAAATTTAGGATCTAAATCAATAGGATTATTTAAGTAGTGAGCCAGCCACTTAATGTGGGTGTATGTTTAGGGCTATTGTGACCGCAGTGCCAGGGTGGCATTGCCCTGCAGGGGGGTAGGGAAGCCTCCAGGTTTTTTACTGTTGTTCAGCTTTAAGTTTTTTTGTCTGCAGGGAAGAGGAGTTGACACACAATTGTTATAAGGAAATACTTTTTAAAAATTACTTCTAGTTTGAGAAACTTTAAGTTGTGAGGTACAGGGGAGCTGTTCACTTAAGCTTTTCCATTACATGTGGATAAACATGCAAGCAGCCTGCCTCGTCCGTATTGTTAGTGTAAGGTAGCATTACACCTCATCCAAGCAAAGAATGTTCAGATGTATGTTCAGATGTGTTTTAATAGACTTTACAGCTACGACTGTTGCAGCCTAGACCGGATATTTAATTTGTGCTTATATATTGTCATGACAGAAGTCTCTGCTTCACAATTCAGAGTATGTTTTTTACTCATGTTGTCTTCTTAACCCAGCCCGCTGCAGTCCAGAAGGAAAATGTCCATAGAATTCCTGTCCTGCAGTCTGGGAGCAGAATGGAGAGAGGCTATGACAAGCCCAATGTCATAAACAAAATTTCTGACCCAGCAGGACATGAATTCAGCTCTTTTGAGTTTATACTTGTCTGCCAGGGTAAGCTGAGCAATTTTCTTTTTCCTGCTTACAGTGTATTTTCTGTGATGTATAGAAAAATCTGATTATTATTCTTTAACAGAGTATTCTGATAGGTAACTTCATAGGTATCATTTCTACAGTATCTAAAATAATGTAAATGACTTGGAAGAAAAGGAACGGCAGAGGAACATGAAGATACAGATGCAAATCCAAAACTTGTCATCCTGGCTGTCTCTGGAGTGCAGAAAAAAATGGCACTTGGAAGATGCTTTTTTTTCACAGCCTGGCATCTGAATGTCATCCAAGGAGGAAAGGAAGGAATTAGGGAAGGAGAAAAATTCTCACTGCCACATTCATCCTCTTGTTTCCTTCTTGTTGAAAGCAGGGCAGGACTACCAGTGAAGAAATTAATGATGAGAGTAGAAAAGAGTTAAAACTACCAGCAAAACCCTTCCTTGTCTGTTCACTCTGTCTACCTCCACTTTTATCCTTCCCTGTCTGTTAGAGCAGTGCAGAGAAACCTGTCCCTGTGCAGACTTTCAGCACAGAATCACTAGTGCGGGAGAAAGAAAAGTTTATCATATTATCATACTCGATCAGTACAGGGTTGAACCTGTCTATTGCCTAGTGCTTTGCCAGGGAAATTTGGAATTACTCATGCCATGGAGGCTTCCGCTCCTCTGAAATTATATTTTGGATAGACTAAGTTATTTTTCTTAGTTGTTCTTGCCATTACAGGCACATATTTTTAGGCCACCATTGTTCTAACTCAGTAACTCAGTCAAATCCCTGCGTGGTTTTAAAACCGAAACCAGAAGTAGGTCAAGTAAGTCTGACCAAAAAGTGATGAAAATCACTCCCTGTAGGAAGTGAAATATGCAAAATGTTACTGATAGACAGTGGTGCAGAAAGGCTGTTTGTACTTGGCTACCCCATCCTTACCGGATCAAGATGGATTGCCAAACACTTGTTATATTGTCTGTGGCAAGCTACTGGTTTTGTATGTGTTTTACTGGGGACTCATTTGTTTTGTGGGATGCTCACAACACACCACATAAATTATGAGGAGCTAAGGTGAGTACTCCTGGCATTTACTTTGTTTTTCTTTCCTTCATCCTTTTACAAAGCTGCTTAAACCCAGGTTTAGAAGAGTTCTGAGCTGTGAAAAGATGCAACAGAGATGTCTAATGGAAATTAGGCTAAGCACCAGTTCCCATGATTTTCAGTGGAAGTTGGGCATCTCCTGGACTGTTTCTTACCATAAATCAGACTAGACAGTTATTTGCACATTTAGGGAATGCATGTTATGTACATTTTTGTCTAAATAACTTGGGATCCTTAACAACTATGAGAACCAGACAGAGGCTTTTGAAAATGCTAGCTACTGTCAGATAAAAATAGACAAGAAGGTGCATTGGTAAAGATCGAAGCATTGTTACAAAATAGTACTGTTAACTGAGTAAGTCCCTGCACATGGTCAAGGGGTCCTGGCTGTTTTCATCCAAACTGTCCCCTAAGTTAGCACTGTAAAATTGGAAGGGGCCATATGTGATTGTATGAGACAAGGATCACCTTTCTTTTCTATTTCTATAGTGTCATAATACAAAGAAGATTTTCACCCTTGATGGAGCTTGGGAGCACTGTCATGTTACTGCCATTCCTGCCATTATAGCTGCTGCTATGGGAAATCTTCCCAGCAGTCTCTGAGCAAGAGTTCCTATATCTTTGGGGTCTCTGCTATGCCTCCTATATCTTTGAGGTCTCTGCTATGCCTCAAAGGAACATGCCAATATATAGCCTTGAATATGTACATTTGCACGATAAGGTGACAGCAAAAAATCAAATCCCCAATAAGATCACTTACTGAGCTTTAGTACAGCAGAAAACAGTGATTTCAAAACAAAACTTCAATTAAGGATAAAAATAATTCTGCAAATAATACTGTATTTGCATGGGAAATATGCAAAATATCATCATGCAATTCTTAATCAACCAGAGAGCTGTCAGACATACAAAAATAAGTTAATTCTGCTGTTAATATTGCTGCACGTTATAAATATTAATTAAATGCCATTCAACATTAGTTTCATTATTGTTTAGCAACTGTTTTAACTCCCCCCCACCTTTTAAATTGTCAAATAATTGGCTTTCTTCTGCTCACGTCTGTTCTCATAAAGTGAATTAATGTGGGGGAAAAAAAAAAAAAGGGAAAGATCATATAAAACAACTTAAAGGGCCAAATAATTATGTTTCAAAACACAGTGTGAAGTTGCCCTTTTTACCTAAGTTTGATAAGCCATGAAGTGAAGTTTCGGACTGTTGGTCAACCTCAGTCTGGCTCTAGGCATCCTTCTGCGCTGTGGAGAGTATCTGCCATCCTGCACACCTACTGTGTATCATGGGCACCCTGACCAAAATTCATGAAATGCCTGGAGAAAGCTGACAGACTGCCTGTGGGAGAAACTGTCTGGTTTTCTCATTAGCAGGAGCTAAAGGGTCTGTATCGGGGCCTTTCATGTGGTAAAAAGAACTCATTAATTGCTTAATTCTGTGGTTGCTATTTATGTCATTATTTATTAATATTCGAGATTCTGACACTGGGGCAAATTCTAGTCTTAGTTAAATTAGTAACTTCATGGTAAATTTAAAAAGTGGATCGATTCACTATTGTTCCTTGGGATTTCTTCCAATTAAAAACCATTATCAGGTTTCTTCCCCCTTACCACAAGTGCAGGTATCTCTTTTTGCGTAAGCGCGGCATCGCGTCGCACCGCTGTCCCGCGAATTTCCTCGCAGCCATTAGTGGCTTTGCATTGAAACAGAGTGCACGGCCACTAAATACAAATCCATTTTATAGCCACGAACATACCTAGACAGTAACTTTTCAGGCTAGAGGCAGAACCCAGGAAAGAAACCAGAACACCAGCCCTCGCCGTAAGCACCAACACGTTTTCCTCAGCGCTGGACTTCGCTAGCTCCTCAGCAGAGACAGTCACATGGGCCAGCCTCGTACAGCCAGAAACAACTTGGCTCTTGTTTCAAGCATGTGCAAACCATCACGTTTTGGATTACGTATGGTTTTACCTCACTGAGAGATCCAGTCATTGCCTGGAAGAGTGGGTTACGTTTGTACAATCAGGGGTTGTTAGACCTCTAGAGACCTAATTCAAAGTGCTGAAAAAGACAGGGCTGGATAAGAACAACCTCATGTCAGCTGGTTGGTGAGGGATGGTGGAAGGGCTGGTCTTCACCCAAGCTAACAAGGAGATTGCATGCTTTTGCCAGACCTGGTTTTGAGCCCCATACAAGAGTAACTAGATGAAAACATGGTACAGACAGGTGACCTTGGTGCTTCTTGTCCCCTTCAAAATCATGAAGTGATTTTGCCTTTTCTTTATGAATTTGAGGATGGAGACTGAGGCATATTTACACACAAAAAATGCAGGGCTTTTACCTTTTTTTTTTTTTCTTCCATATTGATTCATCATTATTATAAAGTATGTAAGTAGCAAAGGGACAAAGGTGAAGGATCCCCAGACTCAATGAACTGGCTTCTCTGGAAGAGCAGGCAATCGCTTTCCATGAACCATTTCAAAAATGCACCCAGAGTCTCACTGCTCTGAGAGTTAATAATATTTTCTCATTTTCAGACCAAAATTATTCAGGCCAGATTATAGCAACCTTTTACTGTACCGGTTTTATCATTTACCTAATGAGCTCTTCTCCCTCCTAGTGTTTATCCTCAGATGTAGGCAGAAAGGAGTCATCACCCTCACAGAATTATTTTGCAATGCAAAAAGAATTAAGATCTTAGTCTCTGCTCATATGATGTGCTCTTCATTTCCCTCATCTTCCTGGCAGTCTTTCTTTGCTTGTACTTCAGTTCATCTTTGCAGACTTTGATGGCCGAAAGATGTGTTCTGTATTCCTGACGGGGCCTCTCCGGTGCCTTCTGTGATGGCAACGATAATTCATCCTCTGTCCTGGAAAGCCTTCCCCTGACACATCTGCTGATCACATTCACCCTGCACGTGTTGTCAGTCCCAACCCGCTGATTGTCTTAAAAGTTGGGGTGGGATTATGTTGTGAGACCCAACGGCTTCCTTAGGAGGACAGTAAACACCGGTGTACTCTTTTACGTGGTTGCCAAGGTTCAGAGCAGTAGTAGCCTCTGGCAGGATTTCAAATGATCATTCTTTATTTCTTTAAGACAACACAGACCAAAATGTGCTTGGAAAGGTGAGCACGAAAGAAGTCAGAAGGAGTGCACTTGGTGCCTCTGCTATGACCTGGGTGACAAATGCTACAGATGAGAGAAACTGAGAGAGATGGAGATTGATGGTGATCTCTCCTAAACTGTCAGCCCTTGCCTGGATGACACACTGGTTAGTATTTTAAGCACAGATGGGTATGGATGGCTGCTTCAGAGAGGAGTGGGCTGTGCTAGGAAGCAGTGCATGTTGTGTGCACGGTGGTATTAGCGTGGAACTGGACTGACAGAGGCATCGTGCCTCTGCTCACTTCTGCTCTGTGTAATACTTTCAGAAAGATGTTTAAAACACACAGAGGTATTTCTTACCTGTATCTGTGTGTGCATCTACTTGGCATTCACTGCATAGCTCCCTGTGTAGGTTGCCCTGTGGCTGCAAGAGTTAAAGGTCCGTGTGACCAGTCTGTCTGTCAGTGACAACCTGAGGAAATAGTGTCCTGTTTTGGAAATAAATAAAAAGAACAGGAGAACTGTAATAAATACCTCCGAAGTCACGCAGTTCTCATCATGTGTTCTACTTCATACATGTATTTTGCTATTCTTTGCCTTGTTCTTCCTTTAACATGTAAAGGGAGTGCTAACTGGTGAGCATAACTTCAGCAGCCTCCCTAGCCACCAGTGCAGCTGGGCACTGGCTGACCAGTGCACAGTCAGCACAGAGACTTTCCCCCATGAGAGGTGCACCCAGCTCAGGCTGTACTGGTGTCTGTACCCGTATAGGCACCAGAAGGTTTCTTCTTGAGGACTCATGGAGAAACCCTAATTTTGGAGGTACGTGGGGATGAGGCTGAGGAGAGGATGTCTGAGTTAACAGCACTGAGAAATATCATCCAGACAACACAGAGTCCAGGAGGAAGTTTAGGAAAGCTGCCAGTAACGTAGAGATCCCACAGAGCAGTGTGGATTTCAGCAGGATAAAAAGTCCTCTCCTGAGGTTCTTCATTTTCTTGGGGCTTCTGTATTTACAGAAGCGAGGCATAGATATCATTTTATTTCTTTTATTTTTATCATCTCCTTCTTACTTTGCAGATAAAGATAACGAATACAGGTGAAAGCCACAGAAAACCTCAACCCATCAGGAAAACGAAATAAAACTAGATAAAAACACAGCACGATGCCTATTTAAACCTCCTGTGTGCTAATTCTTGTAGAATCAGATCTTCCTTAGATTTGAGGTGCCGGGGCTTTGCTTTGGCTTGTGTTTGCCCCCATACCATCAGCAGGGACCTCTGCAGACGAGCTGGCCTAAAGCCGAGCGAAGGGGACATGGCACGTGTCCCAGGGCACGGCCAGCCTTCTGCTATGTCTCTTCCCTTTCAGAGGGAGGCCGGGTGGGAACGGCGGGCAGCGAGACTCCCAAGCCCCGATGCCACCGCCTGCCCTTTTAAAGGCTCAGGATGTGCCATGTGCCTTCGCCCGGGTGCTGTTCTCAGGCACTAAGTATGCTGGACGCCAGGCTGAGCTCCATAATTGGAGTCGGGAAGGAAGCAAATTAAAAGAGGCCAGAAACCAATTCCGAATGTTTTCCTTTGTGGAGATATATCGTTTATCTTCATTGCTCGTGGCAGGGGAGGAGGGGGAAGCCATCGTGGGATCGGCGCACAGTGACGTGAAGCAACAAATAAAAAACCTGTTGATGTGCTGGGAAACTCTATTCTTTCAGCTCCCAGTTAAGGACAGTTCAGTTTTGTTTCTCTTCATATTTCACTTCTTATTTCTTCCCATCACATACTTTTTAGAAATATTTGTAAGAACTTCGAGGCAATATTGCTACAAATACATATTTAAGATTTGATTACTCATTCTCATCCACTATCATGTGCCAGACATGCAGCCTACTCTAACAGATTACTGTTCTTAAAGTTGTTACAGGAAGGTTAAATAAAATGTTACTTTTATGACACTGAATATCTTTATGATGTTTTAGCTAAATCATGGGCTGTTCGGTGGTGCCACAGATGTGCCAGGTATTAAAATCAAACTGGCAAAATGTCACCAGTCCTTCACTCAAGCTATCGTGTCTCTGATCTCTGAAGCACCTGCCATTTGTTGTACTGCACCTCAGGAGCCCGTCCCTGCCACAATCCCTCCTGCACATTAAAGAACACAAATCAAAATCAAAACATGCCAGATCCATTCCAATAGTAAGATCAAAGGCTGAACTGAAGCCACCAAAAATCTGGATTCTCCACACTCCCGGCTGCCGTGGTTATCAACTGTCCCCTTTCAGGAGCTCTCTTCACTGATTTATTTCACTTTTGAAGTCTCAGGAAAAGGCAGGTACGATCCCAAAGTGGTAGCTAAGGGTATACACATATAGTCTATGGAAAAAATAATTAGAAAGAAGAGCAGTAGCTTTCAAAACAAAAGCAGTATCGTGAAAAGAGCGACTGATGCTGCAATCTTTATGTGAAAACAGGAAAACTCAGAAAACCCAGATTAAAGAAGAGAAGGAAAGTTCAAAAACTTGGCATTGCATCCTTGAGATTGTTCTTTAAAATACATCTGGAGCTGGACAGTGATACTGAATGGGACACTTTGACATGTTCTTGGTGAACAATTTGAATAAGAAGAAAACAAGACTGAAATTTTTGCAGATATCTTTATTTTATTTGCTATCTGCTCTTGTTCTTTCTGTTAAAAAAAATAATAAATTCTTAGTCAACATACTTTAAGTGAAAATGGGATTTCTCTTGAAATTATATGAGCAATAAATTACAATGCAAGTGCTTTAAGGAGTTTTAGCTCTCAACAAGTTTTGCAGAGTAATTCAAGCATAAAGAAAATGGATTTATTTTAAATATTTTGAAATCTTGATTTTTTTTTTTTCAGTATTACAATCTATTTTTTCAGCACATTTGAAATGTTTCAAGAGCTGAAAGCATCTCATTTTTAAATCATTCATATTCTTGTGCCAACCTCTTTTTTTTTTTTGTCAAGGCTTAAAGGAAAGCCTGGACTGAAGCTGGACACCCATTTAAAAAGGCAGGTTATGAAGATACTGACAAAAAAAAAAAAGGAAAGCTTTAAAAGTGTTTTGATATACAGTATTTTGAGAACATGAGAACAGCAGAAGAATTGTCAATGTAAGCATAGACTGCAAAGGTCTCTGCAACCACCTTTCCACCCCTTTCCCTTGATGTATTGCTGTGAAGTGGTCCCAGTATGAATTAAAACCAGGTCAAAAATATTTATTTGCGAGCCTTAACTTAATTGCATGTTGTGCTGCCTTCAAATCTTTGTGATTGATTCACAGTACTTTCCTTAGCCGAATAATACGGAAACACACTTCAAGTACAAAGTTGAAATAAGTCACTTAGAGAAACATTTTCTACCTGCTGCACTGAAGTTACACCCAAACCCCTCATTAATGTTAATGCCAGTTGTGCAGCCAGCTCTTCACACGGCCCCCTGTAAATCTGCTTTTAAGGCTCCAGAAAAGATAAAAGGATGCCTCACTTTTATAGGACTCTTGCCAAATTTAGAGCACCGAAGCAGAGCGAGGGTAATCACGCTTCATGTCTCAGAGTAGAAGAAAATTGCCTCATGGCTTGGAGACCAGGCTTTTTCTTCCCCTCCAGGTATTGCACATTTGGGCTGCGATATTATGGGTTGCTTTTTTTTCTGAAGTGCTAAGTACCGGAGAGCTGGGCACCATGAAAACCACAATGGGGAGTTGACAGGCCAAGGGAGAAGCCACATCTTGAAGGCTGGGTTTTGTTGGTTTGCCTGGAGAAATAAGCCAGTCTTTTGGCTGGCTATGACCAGCTGGTCTGGAAGCACCCAGGACCTGCCTCATTTATGGCAGGCGGCTGCGGAGGGTCACGTGCCAGCTTGACTCCCTACCCAGCCACAACACTGCAAAAATCTTTTCAAGAATATTGCATTGTTCTTCTTCCAGCCAAGGAAAAAAGATACAGGTAGGCAGGACTCCCAGTTCTCTTGTAAACCAGGAAAAAGATTTCAGCTGGGTGCACTTGGAAGGGTGGGTGAACGCTGACAGCTGCACCACTCGTGGAAGCTTTACCTAAATGAAATTGCTGCTGTATGGAAGCTCTTTCTGGTTAAATAATGGATGATCTATTTCCCCATTATGTAACCAAATCAAGTTGCTGGTAGCTGCAAAGAAATCAGATACCTGTTTTCACAGAGGATCTTTACATGTGAATAAAATGGAGAGGCAAAATCCAGTAAAGAGATGTTAACATTCAGCTGGAAACTGCTTGGATTTAACAAACTTAGGAATTTTGAGATGCACGTGAGATGCTGTCTGAACATCAGGAAACTTTTTTACTGTGTGGGTCACTGAGCACAAGAACAGTTTGTCCAGAGAGGTCATGGAATGTCCGTATTTAGACATACTCAAAAGCCATCTGGACACGATGTTGGGCAGTTAGCTTTCAGTGGCCCTGCTTGAGCAGGAGGGCTGGACCCTGAAGATCTCCATAGGTCCATTGCAATTCCCCTTTTGTGATTCTGTATTCCTTCTTAGAAATTATTTTGGATGCTGCACTAACTTTCAGCTAGCATGTCTCTGCACCTAGAGCAGGCTTTAGTGGTTTGGTCTCTTTACTGTTTACCATTTTGATTATCTTTTGCTTTGAGTTTGCTGTAGAAATCCGTGTTTGAAATAGCTGAAATGCTGGAACATCAACGTGAAGCTCCAGTTTATGAGAGAGAACTTCTGGCTTCTCTGGTTTTATTTGTGTTTCTTCCCCATTGAATTTCATGTTCACAGACTTTGTGAGTTTATGTTCAATCTCACAGTTTTCCCAAACTAATTTAAAAAAAAAAGAAAAACATAAAGGGAAAAAAAAAAAAAAGCCATTTTCAGTGAACTTTGAAGTATAATCTGTTGCTTTTTCAGGAGGGGCAAATAACTGCCTCTTGCTCTAATGCAGGAAAGATTCATATTCATAGCTACCATTACAATGAGAAAAAAGGAGACGAGGAGAGGTAAGGCTGCTGAAGCAGACATCCTTTGTTATTTGCAAGCAAATTTTCTCAATTTTCAGCAACTCACACTGCATTATTAGCTAGCAAAGATTTAGCAAAGCCACAGCTATAACAGATAATACTTTGTACTTAGAGCCTTTCATCCAAGACTATCAAAACACTTCAGAAAGGCAGGCTTTGTTACTACCAGAACACAGATGAGGAAACCGAGGCACACAATTTATGTGGCTTGATCTTGAGTGTAACATAAACTCAAACACAAATTGAAGCAACTTAGGGTTTTTGGTCTACTTAGCTTACCTTCATGGTGTGACTGTGTTTGCATACTGACACTACTATGCAGATTTAGGGCTTGCTGAATGTCTACCACAGTACATAAGGAATAGGAAATTATCTGTGGAATTAGAAATAGTGGATACAATAATAAATGATAGCTAATTGTATGTAATAGATTTGATTATTTATTGCTACAGGATGTCAGTAATAAAAATCATTTGAAAAAGCTAATCAACTTTGTAAGCTTGCAAAACAAAACATATTAGCTATCTATTACTTTCCTTTCGTGTTTTGTTGTTTATTTTTCTATTGTCATCTGAATGCAGGACACATCATAACACACAAACCATTCTTTCCTGTTTAGAAAACGTCCTTGTATTTCAGGTAGGTACATGATTATTGAATCAAACTAAACAGAGTGAACTTTCAGTTATTTTTCAGGATAAAAGAAAATGCTGAAATCTGAAAAAATGGGAGGTGGGGGGGAGGAGCAAGAAAAGATGCAAGAATCACCAAGAAGTAGATAAACACAAGTGGAAAACAATGTGATATGTAGTATATAATTTTCTTCCAAGCAATCATTTGTGCTATAAATCCAGCAGCTAGATGTACATTTTACTTCAATCTTTTAAGCTTCTCACATCAAAATTATACTTACCTGAGGACACCCTTACACAGTCAGGATGCTAGAAAACCATCTTTTTGTAAGTGAGAAACCAAATCTAAAAACTCTGCAGATTCTGTATGACCTGAAGAGCTGTCTAAAGCTGTCAGCTGAGTCATAAATTTGGGTCAAATGAGCAGTTGTCTTTCTGCCTCTGCAGAAGTACATCTTTTTGGTCTAATTCAGTATTATCAGCCTGGTACCTTTCAGAATGTCTAACAGCTTTGGTAACAAAGGTTTTCAAACAGTACTTCAAATTACCTGTAATTTAGAACTAATGTGACTAACAAAGTGGTGTGAATTTACCCAAAGAGCTGCCATTTTATGTTGAACACCTCTGGTTGCCCATAAACATTTGCAAATGAATTTAAGGGAGACCTATGAATGAGACAGCAGCTCATAGTGTAGACCTGCCCTGTATTGGCTTGAGTCATCTGATTAAGCAGCTTTTTACTTTAGAGTGTTTCAAGTGAAAAATGTACTGGTTACAAAATTTGGACAGTTTTCCCATTTATGATAGAAATCCTATTAAAATTAATCAGCCTTTCAATTTAAACCAGCCTGATAAAAATTTAAGTCATGAAAATGCTATGCTACATTTAAACTATCGTTCAGTTAGCTCATTAATGAGATCAAAAGTTACCACTTTTTGTGACACTTGATCATTTGAAAGCATATCAAGAACTTAAATCAAAGACCTTTCAAACGCGGTGCATTTCTATGGAAATGGTCATATCTGAGCCAAAGTTAATACCTTTTCTCTCAAACCACTGCATTTGTCCAGCCAATAAAATACTGAATGGAACAGGAACTAATTCTTCAGCCTAAAGCCGCAAGAACTCAGCACAATGAGTATATGGCCTGAAAGTTATACACAGTTTAGCACAAGCACATCTGGAGTACAATTCCCAGTCAGGTCTGGTTTTATGGAGAGATTCAAGTGCTCTTTCTCTTCCATAGCACATTTACTATGACTATCACAATACTCACGTGTAGTGGCCATTGTTATAGGGGTATTAAATGGTCTCACTATTTATGAGAATCAATCAGAGGTGACTAATAAAAGTCTTCCTAATCAAGTGGCAATAAGAACTTTATACTTCATTGTCAGATACCTTATTTCTGTTATCAGTATTCTATTTTGCAGTATCTCTGTGAAAGTCTCACCCTATTGCCCATTTAAAATGCATTCACTACTAGGGAAAAATTTCTACTCCACTCCGAAAAGTTCTTTGTTTATTGATTGAGCAACAGTTAAAATGTGTCTCTTAAAATGTGTGTAGGTGCCAAGCTCTGATCCGGATGAATATCAAGTGTTGCACTGGTGTGGATGCCTTTGACTGAAAATCTACACCAGAGATTAATCTTTTGGTTGGGGGCATTGATTTGCAGGTTATTCTACTGCCAGTGAAGTACCACTTTGTATGAGAGCACCGTATATTGTTGCACTGAAGCTTGGCTGCTGTGTGGTATTCGTGGGGCAGAAACAGGTCTCCTGGCAGCCAGGGTCACCCAGGCTTGAGCAGCGCTGATCAAGGGCATTTGCTTGGGTCAGTTGTCAGCTCTGCCTGGGTGATAAGAGACAAAGGAGCCACAAAAAGGAGGAAACAGGAGCTCATGGGAAAATTGAAGGTCTAAGGAAAAGCTGGCTGGACATTGGCCCCATGGTGGGGAGGAGGCAGGGTCACCACGTTGACCGGGGAGAGCAGCTCGCTCATGGTGAGCAGGCTGATATCTGCTTACCACCTGTAAGAAAACCTGGTTCTTGTCCCTGTCCCCTTGGTCATGGTGCAGGGATGGAGCAGCTTCCTGAGGTCCACTGTCAGTAGGACCTTCAGGCAAGGTTGTACGGGGAGAGCAACCTGTGGGGAGTCTCTCTGTAGGCCAGGAGAACCCATCGCTGAGCTGCTTAGGGTAAAAAGAGGGAGCCATGAAAACCAATAGCGAGGCCAAATATCTGGGTTTTTCAATCTGTAGATAAATCTGTACCAATTTCTGTCATAAGTATGCAGTGAAGCATTGTTCCGTGTCTGCAGGGCACCCTGGGATTCTTCTGAGTTATGCAAAATACCACTTCTGGAAGAGAATCACAGAGCATTTGACTAAAGACAACACATACGAAGAAACAGTTCACGTCCTAAAAAAAACCCCAAACAGCAAACTGCAAAATACGCCGTAATTTTGATGAGAACTCACTAAAATCATATGTTTTCTTCAGTTTCCCTCTGGAACACCTTACGAAAAACAAACTTTGCAGCTGACTCCTAAAACGCAGACTCCTACCAGAGCTGTGTTGTTCCCTAGGTTTGTTTATCTTGGGTTCAGTTGATTTGTTGCAGAAATATGCTAGACCCTTAATCCCAGTAGGAAACTGAAACTGTGAGAAAGACAAAGTCTGGCTGACCCCCTACAAGAACAAGCAGCAAATCCTGCTGAGAAACAGCAGTAGCAAAAACAGAGGGTATTACCAGAGAGTTTTGTCTTGGAGGATGACAACTGTTTAAAAAATGCAATGACTGAAGGAGTAATTCTTCTACACCCTCCCACTTTGACTGTATTAAGCACGTAACAAATGGTGAATTGAAATCTATACTGGTAATAGTGTCAATGAGGGATCAGGATTATACATGATACTTCCTCGATTTGTTATGCCTCATTAGCATTGTGGCTTATTGCGGAGAACGCCACAGTTCCCAGGCATTCCCTCATGGCCTGTCCTGATGGATAATGGAAATAAAGAAAGGCAAGGCACGGGTGACACACTGCTCTCACAACATTTATCAAGGGCATAGTTAGCTGGGGTAGGTATGCTTCGCCTCCTCCGTCAGAGTCACATATTGATCTGAATTAATAGGCGTGCGCGCTTGGTGCTTTTCCAAGGAGCACCCCGTGTGGAAGAGGCCGTGGTGCTAATGAATACACAAGTTTATTCTCTGAAACAATATTTATGGTGCCACGAGAGGGGAAAAAAAGCAACAAGCACGGTTCTTCGCGTCAGACGTGCAAACTCCCCTCTGCTTAAGCTCTTCCCATTGACCTGGTTTCACTGGAGGTAAAATTCTGCCAGTGTGCAAATTAAATGGATATATTTGTCTTCTCTAAGCTTAAACTTTAAGAATGACTAAATGATTATTTTAAAAGATGGTTTGGTTTCTTTTTTTTTTTTTCAGTTCACGTGGAATCCAGATTCCGTTCCGGTAGCACGTCTTTGCCGCGCCGTGGTACGTGAGGTTACAAATCAGCCTCAGCACAGACATTTTCACACGGGAAGCCCCGATGTCAAGTGAAATGGCAAGCTTTGGAAGAAGTCAGGGGCCGAAGTCCTTCATCAAACAGACTGATGCTGAAAACTGACTTGGGATATGTTCACACTGGACCAGGCTTCTGTCCAAATGAGAATCTAGATTTCCTGACCACCCAATCTGCTCTGATGGCCTCCCAGAGGATTCTCTCTGCCTGGAAACCTTCCAGGACATGGCCTGGCCTTCCTAGGGGAGCACCAGAAGCTTCACATGGAAACTCTCACAACCAGTATATTGCACTTAGCTGTCTCTTTCTGCTCCCCAGCTGAGATGCCCAACTGCACGAGCATCTCCTTTCCTCTCCCTCTGCTCCAGCACGGTCAAACAGCATGGTGTAAATTCTGGTCAGAGGACAGAGCTCAAGCTTCTGGGACAGGCAGGTAGGTAGCTTTAAAGATATCTTGCATCCTATCTGCTTCTTCTTAGATGAGAAGTTTGCTTGATTGCATCTGAATGCAATCCTAATAGCATGGTAGTTGCATCCTAGTGCAGGTGAGCTGAGATCTTCACAAAGGACTGGGTCAAGCAGACAGGTGATAGGTGAAGGTCTTAAGAACCTTAAGAAAAGAAAGTTTGGGGCTGGATTTCCTTTGAAGTCAGTTATACCAGGGAATCCATAATTTTAGGCCTCTGATTTTTAAACTGTTACCTAAAGTGACTGTCAATAGCAAGCTGGGACAAGGTTTTGTGTTCAAGTTCAGCACTTTTAATGCCAGACCCAGATAGTAGTGAGTCCAGCCACTCTCAGAAAATGTACTTTCCCTTCTAACTTATGTTATGGAGCATATGATTTTAATAATGTGTTATAAAGGAAGGGATTGAGGTTTAGGAGAAAGGAAATTTTATCTGCATTCTCAAGATTTTTGGGAGAACCAGAACTTGAAGTTGGTAAGTGTTAAAATGAGTCAGAGGGAAAAAAAAAGAAGACCTAAAAGAACATTCATAATTAGTGCTAGCTACCAGCAGACATCTTGTAAGGAAAAGAAAGTGGTAAGCAGTTTTTGCCTTTATCTGTTGAGAAGGGAAAGAGCAAGACTGGTGTGAAACCCACTCTGGAGCAATGGAAACCAACCAAAAAAGAAATCCCCGTTCGTTGGCACAGAGCCTCCGAGGACCAGAATGGAAACAAATGGAATGTATATGACCAGTGAATACAGAAGAAGTCATGCTCAGGTTGGTTCACGGGGTGGTTGTGTGATATATAGAGACCTCTTTTTGATCTAGGTTTTCAATACTCAGAATTTCATTTCCCCTTCTTGTAACAACCAAGAAAATTATAGTCTATCCCTCTGATCTCAGTGAGAACTTAGCACTGATGATACAAATGTCAGCACTATAACCTGTTCCAGCTCTTGCATGAGAAACTGTAATGAACACCAGGGAGAGCTGTACATTTTATTACAAACTGGGCTTCACTTCAGTGAAGTAAAGGGTTGGCATTTGGGAAACCCCATCAGCGAAGAAGGCTAAGCCTAGAAGCTTAGTTAAAGTCATACGTGTATTTAATGTCCGGCCACTTAAGAGCTGAGCTGAACCTTAAGTAGATGCACAATCACAGCTCTACAGAGACTCTGGGGATGGTGCTTCTTCTCAGTGACCTGCACAGGTGAAGTTTGAGTAGTGGGAGAGGCACAAACAGTAACAAAGCCCCGTCGTACTTGAGTTTTGCTGAGGTGCCAAGGCTCTCGAGGTTCTTTCAGCAGTTCAGCTGATTACTCACATGGGGATTATAAACATCTCGATGCCAACAGTGCCCACAACCCTGAACACACTGTTATTTCTTGGGGAGGGGGTAGTGTATTCACAGTGTTCCTTTCAAGACACCTTAGAGCAATGCCTGAATGCTTGTGACAGTAAACCCCTTTCTTGGCAGCGATCGTACGCTGTGAGTTGGTCTGTCAGCAGCTGGGAGGTGCTTATATAATCCAAACTGCAAATTTCCCAAAAAAAGGTCATTTAAAAAACCCCAACTAAAATCAGAAAACGTAGACAGTGAAAAATCTTGATTGTGCTAGAACCAGCATTCAAGTCCAGTTCTAAAAGTAGCAAGAATAGCATTAAATGTATATCTGTATATCTTTTTAACCTTTATACAGACAGCAGGAGCACTGCAAGCTAAATTTGCATTTCATAGTGGGAAACAAAACCATCCCACAAAGATATGATAAATCATCAGAGGAACAACGAGGTGCCCTGACACATGCATATGTTTTTCTAAAATCACACAGAATGAAGATAAGAGACACGCAACCCAATCTCCATCTCAAAGGTTTATTAACTATAACCAAGCTTGCCTACATCAAGAGTAGTCTCACTGAAATTTGAAATATGGGTTTCTTTCCAACAGTTATTCCCCATTCTTTATTATTTTTTGGACAATTAACTGACCTAGTTTTCAAATCACAAGAATTCTTAAGACAGTCTTTGTTCTATAGGTGCAGTGGCAATGCAGCTTTACTTCCAGTGATGTTTTGGTTACGCGGAGGATAAAAAGGCTGTCATTCCTGCAAAGCATGTCATGTAAGAGGATTATTTATTCCAGTTCAACTTTGTTGACTTCTGTGAACATATAGCAGAAACAAGTTTGGACAAGTAAGTATTTTAAGTGAAACCAAATGAAAAATATCTATAGAAATGTTATTTTGACAGAAGAAGCAATTTCTGTGGAAGAAACATACACTGAAAAATTTCCCCATGAAAATTTCTCTTCACATTTTTAAAGTCTATTTTTTCCTATAGAAAACCAAAATGAAACATTTGTTTGGCTTTATTTGACCCAAACAAGAGTACTGGGGGGGTGGGTTTGAAAACCAAGACAGATTGTTTTAAATCAACTGACTTGGCAGAAAAATGCATTTCCTACCAATACATTCACTTTGCCAATCATAGTTTCAGTCCCCCATTTCTTCTGGGCCAGCCCTTCTAGAAGACCACGTATCCTATAAAGGAATAAATGGATTTCACTGACACATGGCTTGTCTATAAGATAATTAATTCTCAGTAAGCGAGGATATGAATTTACAGTGCACTAGCTATGCTGCACTGACTCTCCATATGGACATCCTAATTGCATTGTGGCTTACTCTATCTAAAGCACATTAAGGATATAACTACACAGACTTGTTACTGGGAAGAAAGCGAGGATGAGGGTTTACTGCTCTCCTCTGGCATTAACTGCTACCCGTGAATCGCCTCGGTGAGCTCTCCTCCCTTGCAGGAACACGAGGGAGCACGGGGTGTCCAAAGTGGGCTTAGTGCAGGCTGTCTGACACGCCACGAATTCACATCCTGCCTCGCCCTTCCTTGGCTGGCCTCTTCACTGAAGCGCTGATCTGCGTGACGTATCGCGCTCCGGATCTTCAAATAGCTCCCTCGCTCTGTGAGCTTTGAATTCCCTCCTGCGTGGCAACATATGGAGGAGAGGGATGTATCCAGCATCCCTCGTGGAGATGCGGTGCTGTCTGCGTTCACTGCCCGGGGGTTTTGGTTTATCAGCACGTATCGCGTGGGGGCCGCGTTCCCCACTAACACCGTCGGTCCTTACTGGAGTTCGAGCCTGGCTATAATCCTAATGCCAAAACCATTTCTGAGCAGACCTCAGAAGAGAACTAGTCAGGTCATTCAGCCTGGATACCACGTATTGACTGACAATACTCCAGGCTGCACAGATGCTCCTCGTTTCCAGCTGTGTTGGTGCAGGGAGGTGGTAATTGCCAGCAGGTTGGGAAGGAGGCATTACCCATCAAGCTCAGGGCTTTCTCCACTGCAGACACAGCTGCAGAAGCTCAGGCTCCCGATGGCAGGTTATATTCTGGCACTCCTCTTCCTTCAGCAGTTGGTGTTTGGCTGTGTTAGTGGTCTGTGCTGCTGAAACCACCTCACTCCAGCACTCCTCTGAGGAAGGGGTTGAAGGCCATCCCACAGATGAATCCAGCTCATCTCTACAGCTCAGACCATTTGCAGTTTTTAGTGAGTTGCTTCAGCTTTTCAGATCTGCTCTATCTATTGGAAATCTCACAAGGATTTCTTGTGAGACTTCCACGAGTGCTGGTTTCCAGCCAGGACTAAACTATCCTGGAGCAGACTTCATTGATACTGAAGCCTGGAGCTGCTATAACCAGAGAGTTTAGAGGTTTTAAAAAGGGGGAATCCTCTCCCTTTGCCACCTTTGAAACAAATATTGTGGGGAATAGCAGAACCCAGTTTTCTAAAGATCTATGTCCGTTCCTCTGTGTTTCTACCCCTAAAACCTGGAGTCTTCCCTCATCTCCAGCAACTTCCCCCTTTTATCCAAACATCTCCAGACCTCCTGCAAGCCTCTGTGCCAGAAGGATCTCTTAGCTCTGGGTGAGTTTTCCTTTCTCATGTCTGGGCACGTGTAATGTCCACAGTTACCTCCAGGTCTGCTCCCTCTCTATTCTACCCTGTCACTCAAAGGATTGTCAGTGTGGGATCAAGCTTGAAGCTCTCCTTGCCCATATGTCTGTTGCCCTTTGTCTTGCTATCCATGCCCTGCGCTCACAGCATGGTAAAAAGAAGTGTTTGCTATATCTGGCAGTCAGTGATGGCTCCTTTACCCCTCTGCTGATTTCACTATCTCACGATCTTTAAGACTTTTGACAGATTAGGCTGACAGTAGGTAACATGTTCAAAACTTATTAGGGAAAGACGTGGGGGTAGTGACAGACAAACAGCTGAACAGATTTACATATGGGACAATGATATAATCCCCATTTTTCTGAGAAAATCAGACCAAAAGTTCCCACGATTTTGTTCACGCCATGTGAGTTCCTTCATACAGGCTAGAAACTTTCAGAAATCTGTGCTTATATGCATGCTATTTTTATTTCTAGCCAGGGATTGATGTGTGCTATCCATGTAAGGAAAATGGACAAATTTCACACGGAAATGTATTTACAACGAGTGGGCATCCTAAACATGCAGTTAGATCCAAACAAATGTAAATCACCTTGGAAATTTATATCTAAACTTTTATCTGGATTTTATACCTATGCATATATACCTATCTATATAGGTAAGATCTACTGTCAGTTTGTGAATAGTGTAAACCAGCATTTTCAAACTTTGGGACAGCAGCCTGGAATTGCTAAAAATATAAGAAAATCTGCAGCCAGGTTCCTCAGCATCAGTTAATCTCAGATTTAGACCACCTAAAGCATGCAGCACAACACTGGGGAGTCTTCATTGGAGGTGGTCATCTGATACAGCAAAGACATGTTGTCACATCTGAAGTTTTCTACAGTAAGTAGATGCTGAGTTGAAATGGACTGTAATACTATGTTGTTTTATAAGAATAACCTATATAGTGAATGTTGCACTTGGGGTTTGAAGCAAGAGATTCTCAGATAAGTTAAAATACATTTTTATTTACTTTTTCCTTTCAAAATTTGACTCCTCATTTCTTCAGCCTGAGGAGAAATGAGGAGTCTTTAGGAATTAATTGCTAATGCCCTTGAAGAAATTACCGTTCATGATTCATTCACAGAGAAAGAAACAGCGAAAACCTTTTTCCACATCAACTTGCTACTCCATTCATATTTATCAACCAGTTCTTAATCCATTTAATCCAGCCAGAGTGCCTGTGAAAAGGAGAGAGGTATGGTGTGAAATGTGACAGCCACCAGAGCAGCAGGAGGAATCTGTTATTTCATACCCATCCTTCCACGTCGCAGTAGATTGGCGGCTCCCCGCGCGCGGTGGGGTGGGTGCCCGGGGAGCCCGTGTCTGTCTGCTGCTCCACAGAGAGTTTCCTGCCCCGGCTACCCAGGCAATGTTGGGAAGGCATGTGGAAAGTGGGTGCTTGCAGGTGGGAAACATTTCCTTTCATTAATTTTTTATTTTTGCTAATTCTGCTACTTTTTTACTTCAGATGTCTAAGTGACTGGCTTTGTCCTTGTGCCCGTCCCGTGATCTTTGTGATGGTACCACCCCTGTGCAGGTCAGTTCAAAGGGTGGGCTTGGTGTCAGCAAAGTTCAGCTGTGGATTTTGAGTTTTGTGGATGTGTATATTTGAAGCTCTTGTATTAATCATGCGTTTGGATCATGAGCCTTGTCTCAAGCTGTAATGTTGCTGCACTCAGCTCAGTGCTTTGGTGGCGTTGCAAGCTTCATTCTGGCCTCTTAAATGCAATCTGTATTTTCTTGGCATCAAACGTGTGAACAAATTTGGGATTTGGTAGTTTTTGTGGTGGATAAGTGAATTTCATCCTATAAGAGAGGAAAAGCTAGGAGTTACACTTACTAATAATGGAAACTCAAATTAAATTCGGATGCTTGCAGTGGAATTTTAGGTTGTTTTAAATTCCCCAAGCCAGGAAAAAGAAAAGTTACATTTCCAGCCATCCAGATTCTAGTCATGGCTATATTTCTGGGGTGTATAAAGAATAATAATAATAATTCATTATTAAAGTATCAAAAGATAAATATATATCAAATATATATTAAAATATAAAATAAATAAACATTAAAATATGAAATTTTAATTCTGGGGTGCATAAAGAAGAGTGTGTCCAGCAGGTCCCTTCAAACTCCTACCATTCTATGGTTCTGTGAAATTCTAGAGCTGGTAAATGCTTATCACAAAGGTACAGAATCGTTCCAAGGTACCACCTATGCCAGTCACACAAGCACATGCAGCTCAGAGGAAGGAGCTTTTACTGTTTTTCTTTCTTGATTGGCCCCAACCTCACAGCAGAGCTTCCTGGGACACCAGGGTTACCCATCCTACCCTGCCTATTCCTCTTACCTCCTCGATTTGATGGATCCCTTTGCTCTCCTGCTGAAGGGGACATCTGGATCCCCAAGCAGAGAGGGAAAGCCATCATTTTGTCTTCCCTTAGGCCTCTGCCTCAAAATTGGTCCATGAAAAGGAGCAGCAGGAAGGAAAGGGCAAAAACTGGTGTAAAAAAGAGGCGGTGGGAAAGGTTAGAGGAGCAGCCCGAGCTCAGCGAGGAGGGCGAAGGGAGCTACACCTGGCAGGAAGACATGCATTTTATCTCTTGCCTGGTGGCAATCCCTCCTGAAGCACGGAGACTTAAAATTAACCAGAGACTGTTTCATGTGGGTGTGCTGTGTCTAATGCTGGTTTTACAGAACTCTGTAAACTCCAGGCAAATTTGCCTTCAGGCTTTTCTGTGGCCTCACACAGGCAGCTCTTTCCTCCTCACTTCAGTGCTTCTACTTTATTTTGCTGAGTGACAGAGACAAAGGATTAGTCCATCCAAACTCACTGTCAGCTAATTGCAGTGCACAGCTAAATTTGGGTTTACGTGCTACAGGGGTGCTTGGAGACTTTCACCTGAGTGACTCTTATGCCAGTACTGGAAGGTTTAAGTGCAGGCTGCTGTTTGCAGCAGAGACAGAATGACTCCTGGTTCTCTTGAGTTATTTCAATTAGCTAGCCTAATACAATCCCTCACTGAACAGTTCTGATCTTCAAGGTGTTGCGTTCGCAAGAAAGCGATAGAGTCAAGAGGAGGTATCTTTGCTTGCCAGATTAAAGAAACTAATTAGATTAAGAATTTTTTAGTACTTAAAAAACAAGAAGTGGGTGTTAGTTCCATGTCGTGCTGCAAAACATCAACATGATGACCTCATTTAATTATTTCCCTCATTCACGCAGCTCCTAGATCTGCGAGACTTCTTGCATTTCCTAGGGACAATAGAATACTCCAAAGACAAAAGATGATATATAAAAAGAAAATAACTAATTAGATGTCAAAGCTTTATTTTAAAAATGCTCAGTGGAAAATTAGTGAATTATTTTTCTCAGATACAAACAGGATGTGTATCCCATTAACTAAGTACTTCCACTCAGAATCTAGTCATTTCATCCAGGAGCCAGAATGAACTAAAGGGGGGGTCAAAGTCTGAGTCAGGGATGTGCATTTTTGGGGTTTACTATGCTCTTTTTTTTCTTTTTTTTTAATATGTGGTACCTTTTCTGCATGAGTAGCTTTCCCAGGATGATTGCTGAAATGAAAATTGCATACCACGATATCAGTCATTCTGTATGTCTGCTAGCAGTGCTCGTACTACTGTAATGCTGCTGAATTTTTGTTCGTAATGCACAAATTCATGCAGTTTTCATTATAGTTCTGCAGCAAAGGTAGAAAGAACTGGAAAATAAGAAAGTAGCAGTCAGCACCTTTCCAAGGATGCACATGCACAATGTGTGATTCAAAACCTTAGTAAGACCCAAACGTCAATCTAATATCTTTTTAAGGCATAAAATCATGGAATAGTTTTCCTCAATATTCAAGGTGCTGTTATGGCAGAAACTTAACATGCTGGTGAAATACCACATATGTTATCAGCAATTCTGCAGCATAGTTATAAGGAAAATCCTTTCCGTATTATTACATCAAAAGAACAAAACAGCAGCTCCCTGATTCAGCAGGCACTCCTAGGAAGTCACCAAGAAAAGCTCTGAGTGGAGGAATAACATATAAGATGAATAGTATCTTTTTTTCAGGAAAAAATAAGAAACAAACCCCCCAAAACCCCCCAAACCAAAATGTAACAAGTGCTTGAGACTAAGGGCTTGTGAAGTGCTGCTAATACACTACATGCAGATTCAAAAGTGCAAAATGCTACTAGATAGAAGATGATGACAGATCTTTGCTCTTGTCAGCAGAGAGACAGTGACTGTAGCAAGTCATTATCACCCAAGTTGTTACTGTGAAGTGTAAATAAAACAAAAATAGCGACGCAGGAGATTGTAAGATTGTTGAACCAGATTCTGGGTATTTGGAAACCAGCAACAGAAGATTCAACCAAGAAGCACCTTCATCATAAACTGGAAGCAGAGTTTAGAAGAATGCTATGTTTTACCATGAAAAGAAAAATCATCTTGTATCCAGACAGCTTGTGATAAACCTGACACAGATAATCTAGCACTAAAGGCAGTCTAAAGCAGCCAATTCAAAAGAAAAATACCTTCAAGTGGTTCTGAGTAGAACAGCTTTACAGATGAGAGATGACATCAAAGTAGAAACTGTGAAAGAGTTGTTGTCTTCTTGATGCTGAGAATTCAATCACGGTTCACTAATTATACCTATTTCAGTCGCAGTCTTTCCTGCACAGCATTAGCAGAAGAAAGATTTAAGCCCATCAGCCGTAATACTTCACTCACTTGAAGTTCTACTGCCAAGATTTAGTTTATGCAGTCACCTGCTGAAAGAAATCCATCCACCAAAGCACATTTTGCTGCTATTTATTGTTCAGTCTTTAAGAGGCAATGTGGAGCTTATTTGACTCGGATATGGCAAATTTCAAACTAAAGAGGCTGATATAGCCCTTTTTATCTGTAAGCTAGCATCAGCCTCAGAAGAGGAGCTGGTACAGTCACCATACATTTTCTGCCATGTGTATGGTGTACTGGCTTGTGATCATGCCGATAGACTGAAGGAGACACTACGCGGAGTAGACGCATTGCTGCTGCTCAGCCTTTACTCAGTAGGTAACAGCAGGAGAAGCCTCTGGGCAACGCTTTGAAGAGCAGCAGTGAACGATTACCATTGCTCTGACAGACAGTAGGGTCAGGTGAAGGACTAAACCGACCTTTCAGCACTTTTTGACACTACCTTGAAGTGCTGTTTGTACACATGGACTTCTACATATGCTTGTGAAGCTACCCTGTACAAATGAGTCTTCTGATTCTTTGCTATTCATTTATCCATCTCTGACATAAAAGGGGAGAATTCTTTGTTTAGACTGATTCCTTAACACTCCTTGAGGGGAAAAAAACCACAGCATATTAGATCATTGAGGAGACAATAAATAAAGATGCTCAGATTCAAAGATGTAAAGGGATTTACTATCAAACCATGGGCAGTCAGTAAGTGCCACAATGGAGAAACAGAACACAACTTTATAATTGCAATTCAACTCAAGCGTATTTTTATATACCTACGATTCACTGAGACTGAGCAGATGCTGAATATATGCTTGCTGTTCTTGAGGGCAGTTCGATAGGCAGAGATAGTGCTCACAGGACAGGTTTTGTCTACTTGTCAGTCAGCTAGTTTGCAAAACAGTGTAGATATCCTATAGATAGCTATTGAAACCACACAGAGAAACAAGCGTACACTGACTTCAGGAAGGGACTGTATCAGTAATGACTTGGCTTCATAGAAATGTTATGACCAATTGTCCAAGCAGATATTTTGAATGTTTCAGACATCGATGATAAGAAAGGTATTAGTAAGATCTCAGGAGAGACACGCACCTTCTGAGCAGGCAGGAATTCATCTTTGAAACTTGACTGTTGCTCAAAGCAGAGAATTAGAGATCAGAGAAGTACTGTTATGCCCACGTAGATCCTGTTCCCCGAGAGCTGGCAATATGGAAAAACTATGAAAAAACAAGCACGGCAACTGTAGGTACAGAGAAAAAACAAAACGTGGACCCTGCTGAAATGATCCTCGGGCCATCTGTCTGCATTTCTGTGGAATGAATAGGTAATACATTTGCAGAGCATGTCCCGTGATTAGCCCTCTGTGGCAATGCAGAAACTACAGAATGGATGTACTTTTCATTATATCCTGAGAGAAACAGTGAAGGATCCAGTGCAGGAATTAATTTTAACCATATAAAGCCGGGCACAGAATCCAACAGGAGGAAGTATTTGGGTAGGGCATCAGTAGTCAGGCCTTGGTGAATTCTTTGCTAAGGAATAGCTGAAAAACGATTGTAGAGATAAGCTGCAGAACAAATGTTCTCCATTTCCCATGAGATCTGCACTCCACATGTACTCCATGTTTCAATTGATGAGGACAAATGAGACATAATTTCCAGGCAATTTTCTTTGTACTTCTGCTTCCACACACAGCTTTATCTTGTCCAGTATATGAGCAGGTTGGATCATGGGTGTAAGCGAGTTCCACTTCACTCAGCAAAACACGATACAACACTGATACCAGTATGAAAAAAACTGTGCATGCAGTCTGCACATCTTTTCCATGCTTTTGGTAGTTGTAGCGACAGAGGAAGGCTGGGAGCCTTAAATGAGCTGCACGGACAGTATAGTTATTAACAAATCTCCTCTAAGCTTGGACAGGCACAGGTGAAACAGATTTTCCTTCTGCGATTAAAAAATTCCTGTGGTATCCATCCCTAAAAGTGCAAGGAGCACTATCAGTGACTGTTGTTACCAACATTTCGGTGCCAGCTGGGGTTAAGCAGTTTCCAACCAGCTTCCCAATGTGTAGACTCCCTTTTCCAAAAGGCACTGTGGCCATACTCTCAAGCAGGAAGTTTGAAGATAATCTCTTCTCTGTTAACCCCCTTGTGTTGAGCTTTGCAGCATTGGCCAGACAGCTGATGCCAGAGGGAATCTGAACAATCCCAAGCTGTACTGAAGTCTGGAATAGAAGTCATAGAATCGCTTCGGTTGGAAAAGACCTTTAAGGTCATTGAGTCCAACCATTAACCTAACACTGACAAGTCCACTGCTAAAACATCTCCCTAAGCATCGTATCTACACAACTTCTAAATGCGGCCAGGGATGGTGACTCAGCTACTTTCCTGGGCAGTGCTTGACAACCCTTTCAGTGAAGAATTTTTTCTTAATATCCAATGTAAACCTCCCCTGGCACAACTTGAGGCCGTTTCCTCTTGTCCCATTGCTTGTTACTTGGGAGAAGAGACCATCCTGTCCGTGTCACATCAAAGCATGTATGAACTATGAGAATGACCCCAAGTGCTCGCTCTGTGCACTTAGTAAAGGCCACGCTAAAGAAGACTTGAAGAGCTCTACAAAGTTGTTTTAATGAAGATTTAAATGAGGAAGATATCAGTGCCTTTAGGAGTATCTATCTACTGTCTTGTGTGCTTCTTACAGTACAGCCAGTATTCTTAATCAGAGGTAAAGACTCTTTCTTCATGACATTTTCCCCACATTTTTATTAAAAATATTCCCAAATACTAAAGAGATAAAGTCTCACCATGCAAAATTAATTATAAATACATATATAATTATTGGGCAGTTGTTAAGAACAAAATTACAACTACTAAGCTACCAGTCACAGAAGATTATCATATTTAAATTAAAGTAAATGGATATAGATGCCTTCAAAGAGTATTATTAGAATTTGCCACCTTACATGGCAACAGCAACATGGCAACAACAGCTTTATTCATAGGCTTATTTAGCAGAGATTTCTTAAAGACAATTGCATATACAAAGTAATTAAAAGACATTGATATTCCTATTTCAGGAAAAAGTAATGTTGCTTTTTGAAGACAGAGCAATACTAAGGGGAGAAGAGCACAATGCCTAAGCAGTAGTCTCAGAAGAGTTTAAATTAAAAGTAATTTAATTTCTTGAAACATAGAGTGGTTTCAAAATATGTGTTCAATCTGCATCAAAATAAAAGGGAGATACTTTGAATTTAAAATACATCTACATTAGCAAGAAGCTGCCATAGCTCCTACTAGCAACACATCCAAGGTTTGGGTTCAGAGCCTGAACTTTGGTGTCCTGTATCCCTGGATAATACTACAGTAGTTAGCACATAACTGCTGTCAAGAAGAGTTTGGGGGCTTTCCCCTTGCCTCTACCTGTCCTTTTCTCCCTTTCCTGTATCTTGGATCAAGGAAAAATTCTCCTTGGGCATTTTGTCAAAACTTAAGTGGTTTGGTTTCAACATATACTCCATCACAATTAAATTCTTCCATGACTCATATCCCTCTTGCCAGTTTTGGGTGGCCGGAGCCAGGTGGCTGTGCCATGCTTCGAAAGTCTGGCTCGAGAAAGGCCTGGCTGTGGTTTTGTCCAGTGCTCGTTCAGAGGCCAGCAGTACCTTCACCAGCGTTACCCCACGCTCCGCAGTTCCTCAGTGTCCGGGTCACAGATGGCTCAATGTATTCCAGGTGATTCCTTGTGGATAAAACAATGAAAACATTTACTGAAATTAAGCAGGAGAGTGAAGACACACTGCCACATCCAATTCTGTATTCTTAAATTTTCCAAAGATTCGTGGTTTGCTTCTAGTCACTGCAGAGTTTGCTAGGTTTGAACAGCCAACCGAGTGACAAAAAGGTTGTTTGCTCCTTTTAATACGTTCCTGACTTATTGTGAGCTGCGACTGTGATTGCTTCTAAAAATTAAGATGGAAATAAGAGATTTCTGTGATATTATGACTCAAATTCCAAGTAACACGGAGGTCTGACCAGGCCACCTCAAAGGCAATACCACTAATTTCAATGGTAACAATGTCTGAGGAAGGAGTGCAGGAAAGGGACTTTCTACATTCATTCCTAACCCGTAGTAACACTGCTATGAGTGTACTTTAAAACCACGTGAAATTTGGCTCAAAAGTAATAATGGAAACGCTGACAAAACCAAAGTTTTGTCATTGGGCATGGTCTCCAGGCAAAATTATTCTAAAAGTAGTTTAATACTAGTAGAACTAGTCAAATACAGAAACTAAGATTTCTAAGTCACATTTAGTCTGATTCCAGACATTTTATGTTTCTGCTAGATAGTCCTTTGAGCTACTGTAAACTACATCCACTTGCAATTTCTTTACATTTTTCTGTTCCTGAAACTAAAAAAAAAAATAATAATAATTTAACTTTATTTTGTTTTCTTTCAAAGCAAACTGCCTTACAGTCTAATGTATCATCAATGAAAAATGTGTTGCAAAGAAAAACAGCTATTGAGTACTTCTCTCCTCTAATTACTTTCTGCAGCAGGTGGTGAGATTATTGTCTTCTCTAACATTATCTACTATGAACTACAAATAACACAGTTGTAACTTAATATGACATGAACATTAACACTCTCTCCTGATGTTCTGATTTTTTTTTCTTTTAATTTTTTCTTTTTAATTGTGAGAGTAGGGGATAATAGAAGCCCAAAGTTTCATTTAATAGCTACATCACTGAGATGCTTTGCTTCATGCGTCACACACGTGCACCTTATTATCCTACATAGTAGAATACTAACAGTGTATGTTAGACTTTTTTACTAGAGGGTCAAGAAGTGAATGGCATATGGTATGATGTCAAATCAGGGTCCCTTGATGTGATTTCAAATTAAGATTCCAATCCTACAAATACCCATCTAGAGTAACTTCCTTTCAGAAATCTCCAGGTCAGTAAGATGACCTTTATGCTCACAGTTGCATATAGATCCAAACCCCAACAACTTCTGAACACATCTAACTTGAAAACCCTGGCACGTTTCATGCTTTGAAAATGGGACGTGAGCTTTTTGTTGAAATGATAATTTTTTTGTAAGAAGAGAGCATGTTTAAAATTGGTTCAGCTCTCAGAAATTCAACACTGGTTTTGGTGCAAGAAACCCCCAAGTAACAGTGACCATTATAAGAGATAAAAGGGTTCATTAGGCAGTTATAAGTATCTGTTAAAAACCATATATATATGTATAAAAATATACATGCACACGAAGGGCATATTCCAGCTTTGCTCTGCCAAAATGAGTTACCCAGCTCCTTTTTTGAATGACGCATCTTGTTCCTGAATCACAGTGAAAGAATTGCAGTGACAGAGATGTCCAAAGTCATCAAAGCTCTTTAAAAAATGTTGAAGAAAAGTCAGCAACTTAAACATGCAGCAAGGAAATTCCTAGCCTCATTGTTTGTGAAGGACACAGCTGTGAAATCCTCCATGAGATACCAGTGGAAAGTAAAGTTGTAATAATTACATCAAAATTAATCATTAGTTACAACTGCAAACTTCATTCAGAGGCCATCATAAAGGATGTAAAGTCAAACATTAAAAAGCTAGGAGATGCTAGAATTAAGGCTGTCTGTATAACCTCAGTTTAGCCCCCATAATGACTACAGCATATAATGCAATCTGCAATTATGTGATAATACATTATTTTCTGTAGGATCATTGCCTCATTCAGTTCACAGCAAGGATTAAGTACATGAGAAAACCAAAAGGAATAGGATTTGAGAGCTTTCAGAACTTGGACCTGCTTCAGTTGAACTCAATGACAAAACTTTTCAAGATTTCACCCCAGAAATGTTCTTAAATGCAGTGCTAATTGTGTTGTGGAACCATGGCCAGCAATTATTCGGAGAAAACCCAAAGACACTGAAGAGGGGCACTCCTGCCCCAGCCTGTTATCCTTCCTCCTCCTCTTGCTTTCCTGTCCCCTCTGCTGGAATTCTTTGCATCCTCAATTGAAATGAGCCACGTAGGCAGCTGATTTGACATGATGCCCACTGACATGAGGCCCACGGAGGAAGCAGAAGCTCTGGAGGAAGTGCAGGGCCACGTGGCTGGAGACGGGGACCTGCGAGAGTGGCTGTTCTGCCAAGCAAGGAGCTCCTCCCACATCAGCAGGCAGCAGGCATCCTCCCTCCCCATCAGCCACTCATTTCCCGACCTCTTCCTCCCTGACAAGGTTTTCACACTCTCCGCTATGCCAAATGTAAATCATCTGTTTGTGTAGCTGTGGTCTATTGTTGTGGCCTCATCTTGCCACAGTAGGAATGAGCAGCTGGGGCCTGGAGCTAGGCTGTAACCTCTCTGAATTATAATGCAAATAGTCTACTTTGTAGAAACAAAAATCAGTAGACTAATTACTATTTCACACTGCTAGTTTCAGCTACCAGATTTCAGAAAGACAAGTTCAGAACTGCAAATATTGTTGCCAAATTGCACTTTGAGAAGAGTACACCAGGAACGTGCAGCCCCATACGGCGCAGGTGGGACATGAGACCTGGCTGCTAAAAATAAATCCATCTTGTAAAGGGGGAATCTTGTCTAAAAAAAGCAGCGTGGCGTTTTTGAAAGGAGATAATGCTGTGAGCAGATAGAGGTGAAGTTATGAACATAATCTGCTTGGATTATGAAGATTAAATGGCATTTGACATACTTCTGCATATTACACTGGCACACAAGGTCAGGAAGTGCAGGACAGAAAGCATCGTCCTTGTCTGCTTACGAAACTGTCCAGATTTCCCTGATTAAGAGTTATGAGTTAATAACCCCAAAAATCCAGGGAGTGGAGTGGCACATACTGGTTGGTAGATTTTACAAGCTTCTCTTTGCCAGGGTGGATGGGATTCAGCAACTCATCACCAGAAGCCCAGCCGGGATGCCACAACAGCACGGTGTGCTGGCATTGCAGGGGTTGCCTGGGGGTAAGTAACCTGTTTGTGAGGAGCTTCCCTTGTGGGAGTGTGCTCTGGATAATGAATGCCTCCCCAGATGGACCATCTCCTGTGGCAGCAGCAGTGTCTGGCAGAGAAGTGGCGGTAGCATCTGTCCAGCTGCACTACACTGCTCTCTGCAAAGGGAGCTCATCTCTTCCTGGGCTACAGCAACTTTCCACCAGGCTGACTGCAAAGCTACTCTGTGGCTAAAATACCCTTACTTTTTACCTCCCACCCTTTTGTTCCAACCACCCAAAACTGTTTTGTTTCTCTTGAGAGGTAGAGAAAGCTGTAGTGTACAGAGTTGAGGTTAGTGAGTTTCTTTGTGCTCAGAGGAAGGGCAAATTATTCCAGAGAAGGGGATTAGATTCTGAAAGGTCTAAACAGCAAAACCACACCACTCAAAGGTTTCAATACCTCCATGCAAGTGGGGTATTACATGGTTAGGAAGGGGATGCTGTGCAAAGAGATTTCCAACAACTAGAGAGAAGAAAGTGCATTATAATGACAGGGAGAATACCAGGAAATCAGGGAAGATTTAGGGAAAATATAGGGATATCAGAAATACTCCAGCAATTAAAGCACTCCCAGAAAAGTGTGCCCTCTTTCCTCAGGGAAACTCTATCCAACACCCAGCACTCACCCTGGACTGGTGCTCTAGCTGAGAGTCTCTGTCTCATCTGTTGGGCACCGGCCAGTATTACAAAGAAGGACAGATCTCCTGTAGGCTACTGGACCACAGGAAGAGCTGTGGCAAAATATTTCGAAGTGGAAGCTTTAAATTGGGTTTATCATTGATCATCAGACCAGTACAAGCAGCGAGGTGCAAGGAGAATATGGCCTGGCAGGTTTTTTGAGGGTCTGCATCTCCCTGCTTTTCCCCCGGAGCGTACTGGAAGCTGGCAGATGCCCAGCTCTTGTGAGAAGTCAGGCTTCTTCTTAAAAGTGTAAGAAAGTAATTTTAAACGGCCATTTTTAGAAATTTGGCCTTTGTTTCTCCACCAGCTTTTTGTTTCCCAGTACGTCTTTAACAACAAAATATGTTTAGCAGCAAGAAGAAAAAAAATTCTTAGCTGTAGATGGGGATTTTTCCAGGATCATTTCAGTGACAACTGTGTGTAGTCCTAAACAGGATGAGGGCATGATTCAGTGAGCCAAACAAACTTTTGGGTTGAGACCAGCTGTTACAAATACTTTTTTTTTTTTTTTCTCATTTTAGGAATAAAAGAATCTATGTGTATATTACACTCGGGCTGAGACTTGGGCCGCTTCTTGTTTGCTTTTCATCATGTTCATGCTTATTCTCATTGTTATTGTATTGCTTTCATCTTTGATAAACAGAGTATTTTTTAAAAAGAATCCCAAGGCTTCTTGCATCTGCAATTCAAGATTCCTTCTGACTTGGCATAGCTGGGAGAACTACAGTCTTAAGTTGCTGACCTACCTCAGATCTGCTTGATTTCTGGTTGCTGCTTGCATCTTTCAGTGGTAGGAAAGTGACAGTAATACATATAACCTGGGTTCATGTGTAGCTTTTTCATTCTACTCTGATAGCCCAGCTACCAAACAGTGAGTGACAGGGAGCAAACAAAGCTAACAAAGAAAAGACAAAAAAAAAAAAAAAGGCATGACATAAAGTAATAAGAAATGAAAAAATATTAAATTCAGGCAAGAATAATAAAAGCAAATCCTATAATAAATGGCAGGATTTGATTTTGCAGTGCTGGCTTACAGCCAGGTAACTGTCTGCAAAGTAAAACAAGTGAAGCAGATACACCTAAGGTAAAAATAATGTGTGTATTCTTTTGAGGGAAAGATGAACTAGAAGAAAATAAAAAGACCCATCAAAGATGATAGAATTGTGTGACTTTAACTCATTCAGTCCCACGCTGTCCAAAAGAGCTGCTTCTGTTTCTTCATGTTGCTTTTAAAAGAGGGAGATTAGTAATAGCACAGGAACAGTAGTATGTTGTGAGGAGAGGGAGGAACTGGGAACAGTTGAAGTTGGATCCTACCTCGGATCCTACCTCTTTTTGTGACCCTCTGTGATTTATAGCGGGGCACATCCTCCCAGCTCTGTTCCAGGTACAACTCCTTTGATCCACTCAAGCTGGTCAACAGGCCTCATGAAGCTTTTTCAGGAGGGCAGATAAAAAAAGATCTGTTCTTCCACAATTCAAATGCTTTTCTTCTTGTTCCAGGAAGCCCTATAAAACAAAATGTCTGCTGAACTCGATCCAAACACTGCTCTCAGTTACATGGGTGGAAACAGAATCTAGCCCATAACAGAAGGAACCATTTCACAGGAAAAAGTGCTTTTTCACCCACCGACTTTCAGTAGTATCTTGTTTGGATTTTAGCACAAATGTTCCAAGCCAATTTTAATCTTAATTCCTTCTATCCCACAGGGATTTCTTTTTTTTTCCCCCACTTGACTGGGAGCTATATTTCTATGACTACACTTCTTTTGAAATGCTTTAAAAAGCATTCAAAATTAAATGGTCTTCATGATTTTTTTTAAGCAAAAGCCAATCCTAACATGATAGCCAAATCTAAAGCAACTTTTCTATGGCTGGGAGAATTCCTCTCCTCTAATCCCTGGAAGATGTGAATTTTACTGCCTTTACTGTCAGCTGTCAACTGATAGGAGTAGACTGGCTAGGAGGAAGCGGGCAAAGATAAATAAGGTATTCTTCAGTCATAAACTCATCTTTTACATAAATGTCAGTGAAGATAGGAATCATCGGTCCCTAAGCAAAGGGAAGCTCCCACAAACAGCCTTCTCACAGCAGGCTTTAGCTTTCGTTTTATGGGTGGTGACTGGACACAGTTTTGATGCCCAGTGGACACAAGTCCCAGATGAAGTCCAGCCCTGAAGGAGCCTATACAAATGGATGCTGCCTGACGCTATTCTTTACAGGGATAACAGAGGCCAAAGGAGCTCTTACAGTCTTCTTAAGCTTATATGAAATAAAAGCTACTTATATGTCTCTGAAACCACTTCATAGTGAAGATGGGTAAACATTGGCTTTTTTATAGCTACTGCTGTATATATTTTTCCCCTTATCTTAATGCAGATTCTCGACATATCAGTGTATAAATAAAGGCAACCTATCCATTTCCCTTCCAGATTTCCAAGAAAAGTTACAAGCCAATTAGCTTTGTATCATAAGCTTTATTGGCAGCAGAAAGCCAGAATCACAGGAACATTTGGTTCCCAGGAATTTGGATCTTGTAAGAGGGGGCCAGTGCCAACACTAACCAGAGTGTCTGCCAGTTGTTGTTCTTCACAGCTACAGCTGGCTGCCGTTTCCAGCAATGCTGTAGATTAAAGATCAATACCTGGTCAGATTCACTTTGTGAGAAGTGTGGCATCAGCTGGACATAAGGCTGTTTAGGAGAAAAGGAGATGACCACCAGTCTGCCACCCTCTAAGGACAGAAGTTAGAGAGAGATGAGCAAGACTTCAAAACCTGGAGGGGATGCAGAATTGGAAGGCAGGCTTGCAGGGTCCCCTTGGCAGATGATGTGATATTGGTAATGTATAGACTGTAAAAGTACATTAATCCTTCAGGAACTGGATCATGTGGCTCTCACTAATGCAGCCTGCATAATTTGCCTCCTTCTACCTTGATCTTGGGATCCTTTCTCCCTCCCTCTACTCTTATTTTCTCACAATAAGAGTGATATTTCTGAAACATGTCAGAACATTATTGTTTTAATAACTGCATCTCAGTATTTCCCCTATACAGTCTCCCAGGATATAGAAAATGCTGCCTAGGAATCCTTATTTATGCCTCTAAAGCAGAAAGGCAAGGTTACAGTTTAGATACATGAAGTGCCCTTCTCCTTTTGCCTTCAGTGTCCCCAGCAATTGCCTCAACAGAGGAGCAGAAGAAAACATTACAGAAATACAAATGGCCTTGGTCTTGTTTAACTTTTTGGGTCACTCTTTGTAACATCATTATATTCCAGAGCTCATCCATCTTTGGACCACAAGGCCCCCTCCCAGCCTTGCGCTGCCTGAATAATCGGTGTCTCTCGTCTGTGGAGTTGTAACACTTCTCCAACTCACTGGAATGTTGCAAGGGGAAAATCAGTCAATGTGTGTAGTGTACTCCACGTGTTGTGTAAGCACCAAAGATTATTAGTGCATGTGGACAGTGTTGTGCCATAGAATCATGGAATCATAGCATGGTAGGGGTTGGAAGGGACCTCAAAAGACCATCTAGTCCAACCCCCCTGCCAGAGCAGGGTCACCCAGGCCAGGCCACCAGGAACAGATCCAGGTGGGTTTGGAAAGTCTCCAGAGCAGGAGACTCCACAACCTCCCTGGGCAGCCTGTTCCAGGCTCTGTCACCCTCATGACACAGCGGTGATCCAAAAGGAAGCCCTTTTATTTGTTTCTTAATTTATTTATTGCTAGGCACAGCTAAGTCGGTCCAGCCAAGTGGTATTTGAGTTGTGCAGTTTTGTGCAGGTTTTAGGAGTCCTTACTTGTCACTGCTTCAAGCTGGGTTACTTCAGCAATTTCCAGGCAACCCTGGCTCCCTAAATTTCTCCTTGAGCAGCCAGGCCATCGGCACGGAGCAGGGAGCGGAAGAAGCGTGCCATTTCCCCGACGCAGTAATTGATTTAGCAGCAGTTTAAAACAATGTTGAGCATTGTCAAGGATGTTCCTTTGTGGCACTAAATCAAATTCCTCAAGATGGATTACATACTAACCACATACTATCTCAAAATCTCAAGGGCTGTTTATTGTTCAACAATTTATGATAGCCTTGTTAGAGCACTGCATATCAGGCATCTCTGGAGTATGAGAAGAAACAGAGACAAATAGCACACAAACTATATTGAACAATTCATTACATTATATTGTCAAGACCTAAGCACAGCATGCAGATAACCCTTTTATGCACGCTGCCTTATTGAACAATAATCACTCTGTAATGTTTCAGATATTTAAATCATATTTATAATCACACATTTTAACGCAGCATCCCTCATAAAGTTCTCAAGGCGTTTTACAGGACGCATAAAGCATGGAAAAATACAAAATTTTAAAATGCAGATTCACCTACCACAGGCCCCGGAGGCAGGCTAATGAGGTAGATATACAAAACTCTAAGCTGACAGTTTAACTGTTTAAGTAGTGTATATAACAATTCAAACACTTTTTAAGATATCCTTAGTTATAAACCTGTTCCTTAACTAAATATTTGGGCTAGGTTGTATAAGTGCTTATTTTCAGTTTACAATTATGGTGAGAAACAGCAACATTTTTTTGTTCCTTATTTAGAATCTTCTCCTTAAAAGCTTTCACAGATACCGAGCTGAAAGATAAACTACTGCGAGAGGTTTCCAGTCTATTTGCTGAGCAGTGTTGTATATAGCAACACTTCTCCAAAGAGGACCAAAACCCTTGCCTTGTTCCAGGGACCACAGGGCCAGGAGTGAGGTCCTCAGAGCTACAGCTTCACCGGTGATGTCCTGCGTTGGCTGGAGCACATCGTCCCGTGCCTCAGTTTCCCAGAGTACTTAGATTTAATGATGCTTCTGTTTCAAGCTTTTGATACGTATGTGCATGGAACATCCCATATTCGTGGTCATTAATGCTCTTCAGGCAAGGCTCCCATGCATTCTTGTCTAAAACAGCACTTCAGGGTGCTTTCCTGAACTGGTGACCAGCACAGCTGGTGCTACACTGAGCACGTGCAATGTGCAGTCGCACGGTGATCTTTTAGTGCTCCACAGAATACAGGCACCTGAGGAGGACTTGCTTTGCCCAATGGTATCTTAATTCTCAGTGTAGAAGTGCAGTTCTTCCTACCAGAGCAGGTAGTAGCTAGTAACTAGTAGCAAATTAATTCCTTCTCTTTTATTTGCATTCTTTTTGATACACCACAGCTTCCAAAAATCAAGTTGAGATTAATGAACTCTTATGGAAGTTTTTCTTAGGAAGAATTGTTTTAATTTGGCGCTTCTGTCTGTAGAAAATTCTGGAGGTACTTGCAACTCTGGGTTTTTTTAAATTTTTTTTTTTATTTTAACATATTTCACTATGACCAGAAATATTTTTTAATACGTTGTAATGTGTAAAAAGTGTGGGAGGGCTGGGATATTTTTCTTGATGGCACTGCGTGCATGTGTCTGTATTCTCATGGCATATTTGTGGCTTGGATTCAAACTATAGATCAATTCTAATTTCTCTACTTCCAGACATTTCCCTCTTCTTTTAAGTTAGCACTTAAAAATAAGGATCAAATGGCAGGAAACTTTAAATAAAAATACATGGTATTTTGACGTTTAAAGATCTCAAAAGCAGTACCCCATAGTTTGATGGGAGATAATTAAGTAATTAAAAAAAAACCAACCAAAAAACAGAAGCTAAAACCGTTATGGAATAAACAGAGCAGGAAGAGGCTCTTTGGTGGAAAAAGAGCTGGCTGATCAACATCTGCAGATAGGAGCAAATTTTGAGGATACATGATTCTTCATGATTTAACAAAAAATGGAATAAATTCTATTTTTTGTAGGCTGTTTGTGTTCAGAGAGACAACTAAGGACGCCCGGTGAGTTGTGGGACATCTGGTTTTGGCTGACACTCCAAAGGACAGCACCTTCCCCTGGCTGCAGGTGAGTAGACTGTAGTTTACTCCATGCTGCTGAGTCAGGTGTGAAGTGCAGTGGTACACGGTGTTGTTCCACACCACGAAGTTTTTATCTTGAACTTCAGCACGTACTTTGTTTCTTTTGGAAATGGCTGTGTCTAGGGTAAGAGGAGAAAGTCAGCAGGAGTCGCTGCCACGCGTGAAGGTCAGAACCGACCTGAGGTCAGCTGCTTGCCCTGGCTTCCTGCAAGCCTTGTCAAGCTGGTTTGCTTGGGAGACATCATCTTTCACAAGGGTTAAAACCAAGCTAGTCTGCTTTTCAGCAGTGTCTCACCTCCCTGAGAGACAGCAGCCCTGGCCCCCAGGCCTTCACAGATCCCGAGCTCAGCAGGAGCCAGGGTGCCCAGTCAGGGTGGTAACTTGTACTAGCCTCAGCCTTTTCCAAAGGCAGGGTTATAACCTAGCCTTCTTCACATGCTCTTTCAGAGAAGCATTTTATCACCCTTGCAAAACATCTGTATTCATGCATTCTATAGGCATCCAACATACAGAAAAGACAGGGAGAAAGGAAACTGAATGAGAACTGGCTTTTTTGGAGTCTAGTGCTGCCACCCAAGAAAGAAAGGTCATGGCCATGGGTCACGTTGACTCAGGATAGCTTGAACTTGCCCGTGCTTAAGAATCCCCTTACAAAATGCGTAAATGATGTTGTGTTCCAGACAGCTAAATGGGCTGGAAAGACTGTTTCTGTGTCAGCATGAAGGTACAGTTGGAACTAAAACACAGGGCATCAGTCATCATCAGGGACAAACTGCAGAGACAGTCTCAGATGACTTTCCACATCGATGTGCCGACACTTCCTCATTTCTGTCTGAGTCAAAAAAATATTGCTATTTTGGATGCAAACCTATATTGAGCTTTCTCTCGTACTTTTCTACATGTTTTTGTTGTCTCTTTTCCTGTCTAGTCATAATTTTCACCAAAAACAACATGTGAGGGTGAGTTTTAGTTAGTGGCTTGAGCACATGGTAGGTTATAGAACTGCAAGCAGTCGGAGGCTGTCAGCCTTACCTAATGGAATAACAGATAGAGGGTGAGAATAATAGCTCCCTTGTCTGCTAGTCTATTAATAGAGGAACCATCAATATTGCAAAATGACTGGTAATAAGAATATTTTAAGGATGGGGGTGAGCCTTGGAAATAAATGAACTTTCGTGGCTGGGAGGTTTGTTAGAGCATAAATGAAATGCTTTGAGAAATAGTTTGTTTGGTTACCAGGCAGAAATATAGTATCAAATGTTAGTTATTGTTGTTATTTTTTATTATTCTGCTTCTTTAATGTTTAGTCATTCTTTTTTCCCTTTAGCGTCCATGTCCAAAAAATACATAGAACTTCTGACCTAGGAGTATATTTATACAACATCACAAAGCTTTTCCATGGCAACAGGCCTTGTCAAGCTGTCACAAACACCATAATGACAGATTTCCAAGCAGTTCCCAAATAAATATGATCCTAGCATGTAAAGGGAGAAAAATGCTTTTTGTAAGTGACATGTAGTTCAAAGCACCTGGGTCCTGAGGTAGGGTGCAGGTGGTTACGAGCCAATACTGCACCATGAGAACTAGTAGGGGATTCAATATTCAATTAAGACTAAAGCCTATGCTCTCAAAAAACAAAGGAGAGTAAAGGGTAGCTCTTGAGACCTTTTGTCACAAAACTAACCATGACCGACCTCAGTCAAAAGGACTTCTCAAATGATTAAACACCGCTTCTCAAGGGTTGAAGGCCTGGACCCTGCCAAGTGAACAGAGAGTTAGAATGATAGCTGGCACTGGCTCTGTGGTCCATAGGTCTTCAAAAGTCCCCAAAGCAGTCAAGGAATTCAGGATTGGGCACTCGGAGCGAAAAAAATGATCTGGAAGTCAGATTCTGCCTTTGAGATGTTTTTTGCTTCTCTCCGAGTTCCACTGAAGTCAGCAGTACTAGAAGCAATAAGGACCTTGGGAAAAAAATGATTTAGAAATGCACTGCAGCTATGACTTAGGAGAAGTGGGTTTAGGTTGTGTGTGTGTGTCCCCCCCACCCCCCTGGCTGGATACTTTACAAGCTCCTGCATTTAAATAGGATGTCTCTTGAGGAGGCATGCTCTCATCCACCTACATGTCAGCAAAGCACCAGAGCATCCCGAGCGAAGCGAGATGATGTTCTATATATTATTTTAACAGTGGTCATAACAGTGGAACTCTTGATACTGACTTCTTTTGTACTAGTCTACATTTCTTCTCCCATCTGCCTTCTCAGAACGCCCTCCAACAGCCTTACCTTGCTCTTCTCCTCCCCTTACTCAATCTCAGCTCCATGCCTTCACTCACGCTGCTTCCTAACACATTAAACAGTCTCCATGACCTCATCTGTCAAACCTCCTTTTATTCACATCCAAAAATCTCTTAAAACCCACCTCTTCCAGTAAGCAAGCTTTCTCCTTTTATCATTTATAATTCTGTCTGTCTTTTTTTTTTCTTCTTGTCTCTCTGTATTTCTTGCGTTGTAACAGACAGAGCTGGTAGTATCATCAGTAGCTAAAATTGCCTGACATTTCCCATTACAAGATTTTGTTTTTAGTTGCTTATAATTTTGCAGCTTTAAATTACTCGGGCTGATTTTTTTTCCATGCCAGGTGTCTCAAGTAAAATTTTTCTGGAAAGTTTCAGCTAGACTGGTTTAGACAGTTCTGAAAATGCAATTAAGGAAAAATGCCATGGCTTAGCCATCTGAAAGAATTCTTACAGGCACTTTGTTCAAAAGCCCTAACGGCTCCACATTTTGGTATAGAGATTTCAAGGATTCAGTGAATCCCTTGCTTTTTGCCTGGGCTCTGCTTCTCTCTGCACCCCTAGAAAACTGTCAGCCTGTGGGCCCTCCCCCAGAATCTCACTTAAACTCGTGCTTGATGGAGAATTGTGAGACTTTGGCAGCTCGATTCTCTAACACAGTAGGGGCCGGAGTGGAAAAAGTGAGGAAATTCCAGAATTAAGGTTGCTTTGGTAGCCTTAATTAGACCCCCACCTTGTGTTGTAAGCCTTAGCACATAACATTTAATTACATGGCCACATACAGAATTTTTTTTCCCCACTGGACCCAGCCTCATGCAGAGCACAGGACAGACCTGTGCAGCCCATGGTGAAGAAGGGCTTGTTTGTTTGCTGAATCTAAAAGGCAACCACCAGAGAGGAGCAGGCACGGGAATTAGGGAAGGGGAAAAATCGCTTGTGCTTTGCGTAGTCGAACGCTTCCTGGAGATTTGGATGTTGCCTCTGTCCCTGCCGAAAGAGGGAAGATTTTAAGAGGTATTGAGCTGGGTAGCTCCTTGGAAAATATTGAGTACCTACTGTTCAGTGAATGAACGAGGGATTTTAGAAGAACTGGAATCTGATCATGTATACAAGGGCAATATGAAAGTATACCTTTGAAACAGGTCTGAATTAAAACTGCAGAGACTTAGTATCTAGATTTTGCATGTTAGGATCTATAGCTTTTAGCCTGTTTAACTACAAACAACATGTATTATTACACTGAAACCTCCACAACAGGTAAGACTGGGACCCTTGTCTCTCTAATCTCTGTCAAGGTAAATCAGCTAAAATGTTGCATTTTTAAATGACAGTTTCACTAGTGGAGCCTCTCATGCATCCAGTGTATTCACAACAATAATTCTTTTCAGAACCTGGACAAACTGCCACAGCACTTTCACACAGAATTAAGGGAGGGAAGGTATTGGGATGTCCCAAAGACCAAAATGAAAGTATCATTCTCATCTGTGCAAAGCCACTTCTGGCAGTGGAAAGGGATGCCGAGGTGGGGTGCAAATGGTATTGCAAGGGCAGAGGGACGGAGCTTTCTTGTGTAAATGGGAAACCACCATGGACACAAAAAAGTTCATTTCAGTAAAACACTTTGGGGGGGGGGGGGAATAAGAAAGACGCTTGGCACTGTGGCAGAGTTTTATCAAACTACATAGTTCTTCAAAGTTTTCAGTGAAGCCCTGGACGTGCTGCATGTACAGGAAAAGAAAACAACAGCTAGAAATGTTTGGTCAGAGCAATAGCTACGTCTCAGTAAATAGCAATTAGTTGCCAGAAACTACTGTGTATATATATATGAGAGGTTAAAATAGCTCCAAAGATTTTATTTCTGATTCTGTTCTCTTCATAACATAACTTGTTAGTCATATCCAGTTAGCACTTCCCTGAAAGTGAACTCGACTTCATCACACCAGAGCAAAAAGGATAATTAACCAAACAGCTAAACTGTTTCCCACAATTATTATTCAAATCCTTAATGAAGGCTCTATGTTTCTTAAAATACTGTCAAAGCCCTTTATCATATTCTTTTTATTTTATAGAAAAGTAGCACAAGAATCTTCTATATGGGCCAGACTCTCATTGCACTGAAGTCAGCTCCTCATTTTGGGAAGACGTGTGGATTGATGTACCCCTCACAGTCACACTTCTGTACACAGGAAGGCAGAAGAGCTCGCTTGGAGTTAAGAAAAGGTAAGCCTCATTCACAAAGGCAGAAGTTTTCTAAATGTTTGAATTGATTATGTAAATATTTCCCCTGTATTTCTTTTCGAGGATTAGTTACAAAAACAGCCTGAAAGCATCCACTGAAACTCCATCACCAAATTAACTCAGAGCTGCAGGTCTGTGCTGTGGAACAAATGTCCCTTATAAATGCTAGACATTCTGAGCAGGGTGGGTCTTTGTAAAGAAATTATCCTTGCTGTGTTTAATGTGACCTTTTCTTGACCAGCATTTTTTCTCTTCTCTTACGCTTGCTTTCCCGACTCTCTCCTAAGCAGTCTGAGAGCTCGGTGCAGGCTGAGCAATGCCTTAGACTCCACAGTCTTCCACTGAGTTTCTAACTAGGTTAAACATGTTCACCCACCCTTGTTCTGAACTGCCATATGCCTGCAACTTCAGTGAGCTTTGATGGATAGAGCTGCGAGGAGGCATTTCATAAAGACTCCCAGCTCTTATGTTCAGCTAATTCCCCACCAACGATCAGATTGTTTACCCACACAGCATTTTGCAGTTATTGAGAATTTTTGATCAATCGTGCTGAAATTCCTGGAGTTTTCGCTCGTTATCCCCATAAGCAAGGGACAGGAAGAAAAAAAAATTATTAGCCACGCTTTAGAGATGACAAGCAAATTAAGAGGCTTGTCCAGTGTCATGCAGCGAGTCATTTTTGCCATCATACCCAAGTTTTCTGACTTTCAGGACCAGACTGACTGCTGCATGATTATGTATCACAACTTGTGTCTGTTCTTTGATCAGGGTGAACTGGTACTCTTGCCAAGCCCAGATTTTGTCCCTGTGCTCTTCCCCTCCAAAGATGGCACAGAAGTGCAGTATCCTAATTCCATCTGTTTGTGCAGGAGGACCCGAGGTCGTAGCAGTTAATCCAAAAGATTGTTTCACAGTGGATTATCTCAGATGATACCTCAGTGTTCCAAAATTGCTCCATCTCACACACGGACCAAAGTTCACACAACTTTTCCTCTGGCCCCTTCTGCCTGTCACATAGTGTTTGCTGTCACCAGTAGGTTTAGAGGAGAGCAGTGGAGTCTGCAGTGTTTTGTGGAGCACTTCATGCATATTAGGGAGGAGAAGAGAACGTGACACGGCTCGTGTCTCTTCATCTGAGGTGGCTTATGCACAGCCATTGCTTTACCTAAGGGGTGGAATATTTTTCCTGCCTGACACAAGTCTTCATTTCAACAGATTTCAAGACAGTAGAAGACACATTTGTGCTGTGAGCTAAAAGTGCCAGGCTTTTGCCTGGGTAGACGTTCTCTGGGAGATTTCTGCAATCCAGGCATCGTTTCTGTCTCCTTATCTGGAACACAGAAGAGTCTGGAGATGATACATTTCCATGAAGCAGAAGAAATAGGTTATTGCGGGCTTGCCTCGCATAAGCTGTGTAGAAAGTGTTTTGACTTTAATGGATCGAGTCAACGTACGGATAATGGCAAGTCTGAGTCACTGGATGACCTACCCTCTACCACTTGTGCTTCAGCTTGCAGAAGCCCATGTCCTGAGCCAGTACACTGCTATACAGAATTGAACCCCATTCTGCAAGCCTCCTGATGCGGAACCCTCTCACAAGGCTCAGAGATCAGAGGTTGTGAAGCTTCTGTAAGACCTATCCTTTGACTCCAGCCAGTGCTTTCAACACGAGTGCTTCGCCTCCTCATCTGTGAAGACACCTCTTGCATGCCCACAAAAAGGTTAAGTGGACTGCAATGCTTCACGGATAAAATGAAAATGCTGTAAAAAATGTTGTTTTCCTCAATATAGTATATATTGTCATAAAGGTAATGATGAAAGACATCACAAAACAGTGGTGAGAGACGGTGTGCTGCTGAAGATGGCATTCTCTGTGCCATAAAACAAGAGTTCCATCCATGGGTTGTTTGTACATGGTCCTTTTTTGCACATGTCCTCCTAGATCTCCATCCACCTGTGAGCTGCTGCATTTTTTCAATGCCTTTGCTAATGAGACACCACCTCATATTTGTGATTTTGTGTCCTTGCTGCTTGGTATCACCATATTCATCCAAGCTATGCTCCATGAGTCTTGTCTTCAGCAAAGCCTGACCAGGTGTGTAGCAAAATGCAGCCACATACGGTGATGGGTCCACCCTTGATCTCCCCTGTCACTCCAGCCCCATGCTGACCCCATGGGGCGAGCCTGGGGACCAAGCCCTGGGTGCATCTCTGCAGCCCCTTCAGCTCTGCTCCTCCTCCCCATCCAGACCTGCTGCCCGCTGCAATTTATACGAGTTTGTGGGTTTGTTTCTTGGTTTTTCAGGCTAGTATGCTGGTAGAAAGATGATTTGTATGGGGGGTTGTGGGGTTTTTTGGGTTTTTTGTTCGTTTCTTTGTTTGTTTTTTAAACAGGACCTTTCTCTGTGTTTCTGCAGCCTCTAAAGGACAGACCGGTGCTGTATGTGGCCATGGTTAGGCAAATGCCTCTCCCTGTTGGTGCTGCACCTGAGGAGAAACAGTGCTCTTGCTGCTTAATCCGTGATGCTCTGTGGTCTGTTTCCCAAACAGTTTTAGTGTGAAGAACCCCACGATTTCTCATATTTCCAAGACACTCACCAGGAGAGGAGATTCCAAGCTATTTCTTATTTTCTATGACGTTCTAGCAAACACGCCACATACGGACCACACTTACCTTAAAAATATGGATGTGCATGATGTATTTTAAACCAAATCTTCCTTCCTGCAGGGCTCAAACCCCAGTGGGGTGCGGGATCAGCACCAGCTTTGGCCCTCCATCAGCAGGGCTTGGGGAGAGGGTAAGTGAGACAGAATGGGGATGGGGGGCATGTCCTTTAACAGATAAGCTGTGGTGGATAAGGCTTGGTCTTATAGTCCCCAAGAGGACTCTGGTGTGAACCACTGCCATACAAAATAGCCAAGCTGGAAGCTCCATGCAGAAGACACACATATTTAATATATATGTGCTTTATATAGTAATGTGCTTTACCGTAGGATCCTTGTGTATTAATGCACAATATATTGACATTTACTGTGAGAATTCATGCTTCATAAACATAGAATTGTTCTGTTTTCTTGATTTGTGCCAGTTTCCTATAAATACAGAAATTAGGTAGTTATCCCTAAAGCTATCTGATAGAATTCAAAAATAGATAAACAGAGAATTGCAATGCAATTTGGTCATTAAAATTAAAAAAAAAAACAACCCAGCAAACAAAAAAATGTATCTGCCCATTATCCTTTTGATGAATCTGGCCTTTTGCCTCAAAACCACTACCAATTTCAGCTGGCATAAGAGGAACATTTTTATGAATACTACCCAATGTTCACTGCACTGAACTGGAAATGCTAGTCAATAACAGCTCATTATCATTATCCAGATGAGAGGCAAATTAAGCATGGGAACACTGTGCTAGCGTAATGTAAAGGTTGAAATGCAAAGCAGGAAAAGCAAGAGAAATTTGGGCTAAGATTCTCTATACAACAACTTAAGGACTGTTCTGACTGGATCTGAATTCGCATTGCTTTGAACACGCTGGAGCATCCTTGCAAAGGTATAGGTGGAACACCAGATGTATCCCTACAGAATTTATCTTTTCCAAAGAATGTTGCTTATCCAGATAAAAATGTTTTGCAGGAAAGATGGAATACAGTCAAGGCTCTGTCTAAAATTGGCCTTCTTCCTTGATAATTTGTCTTCCCACCACTTAAGCAGCCCACTTGAATGGCCTAGTTCCCAAGATTGTTTCAACCCCTCCTGCCAGTTATTTCTGAGATGCTGTCATTTTTGCACCTTAATGACTCAGTAGACCTCAGCTTCCATACCAGCCAAGCTTTCAAAACTCTAATTCTTCATCATTTCAGGTGGGAGGAGAAGGAGCCATTTTTGTCCCTGCGGTAGAGAGCCTGAGTTTCAAAGTCTGGGTGTCCAACCTAAGCACTAAAAGGAAGTATGAACTCTGTGACTGTTTCTCTCCACAATTTCAAAGCCTTCATTTGAAATCAGCATGAAACTGGTTTTTGAGAAAATAAAATCTTTGAAATGGAGTCTGCACCTCCTTTCGTGTCTTGAGTCAGAGTAGCAGCACTGAAATCCCCGGTTTTCCCCGATGTGCTGCACATTGGTTTGATTCACAGCGCTGCCCATTGTCCATGTGGGACCCCATGAAGAGGCAGTTGGCCTAGATGACCCTTCTCAAGTGTGTGTGATGAGTGTCAGTGTGAAAGTTGTGACTTCTAAGTCATAATCCCACAGCTATAAACGAGTGGGCAGTGGAAAGGCTGTGAGCTACATACGTGGGAGAGTCATTTGACCAAGGGGAGCAGACCAGATCTCATCCAAAGGAAGAACATCCCCCACACAGAGCATAGCTGCCTGGATCTCACCAGATGCAGCCAGACTTGCCGGTGGCCCCAGTCAAAACACCCTTGGGAAGAGAGCACTGGATGTGATAATGTCAGCTGTAACCGGGCTGGAGAAGGCAAGAGAGCTTCAGTGCTCCCCTTGATTGATTATGATTTAGATAATTACATGTTACGTTTTAGAGCCTTTCATCAATGAGCACAGATACTCTGCTTTGCAAGGTAGAGTTTGTGGGGAAAATTAACCTTTTCAGTGCTGGGGCTGCAGGGAGTTTATGTGAGCTGTGATTTAGTGAAGAAGGTGGGCTGGGACCAAAATACATGGGAAAACATTTCATTTCCCCTGGCAGCTGAAGCATCACTAGCCCTAACAGAAATTGTCCTAACAGGAATTACCCGACCAGTTAGGACATGAAGCTTTAGTTGACTTTAGGAGGACTGTAGAGAAAACTAGAAATCACTCAGACTCGGAATCTAATAAACTTATACTTAAGAAAAATAATGAAATATATACATATTAAATTCTTTTGGACATGAGGCCACGTTTTACAGAAGTGTAAATCATGTGAGGTCACAACTGGAGCTTTTTTTAGACAGAAATGCCATACAATTAAGAAATAAAAATAAAATTAATCTACTTACCTCACAATAACATTACTTCCCCTGATCAGAAGTGATTAGAATTCCTCCTGGGCACATACGTGTGTGTACGTAGAGCCATGTATTTTATAGGCAACTTTACTTCTGTCTGTGCAATTCAGTAAGAGGATGAACATCCAAATCATGTACCTGTGAATTTTAGTGTGGATATGGCTGGTGGTTTTTTTAGTGGGGATTTTGGTTCAGATTTGCTTGTCTTTTAAATAATCTGAAGGTAAAAAAGTCAATGATAGTGGGTTCACTTGCGGCAGGTAAAGGAAGTGTTAATGTGGAAAAAGCCCCAGATTAGACTATAGGGTAAATCTAAACGAAAAAGACAGTCAGTGTAAAAAATGACAACACATCACTGTGGAAGATGAGAATCAATGCAGCTATTTTACATGACAGATTTCCTATTCAGACTAAATATATTCTGTCTGGAGCATATTGTGTATTGCCCTGACATCATTTTGCCTTTATTCACATACTGTGGTAATACTATCTACAGCATATAGACTCCCATTGACAGCATTTTGCCTTTCCTCAAATCATAACATTGTCTACGCAGACATCCACTGACATTGTTTTGCTTGCATTTCCCACTATAGACTCACAGTGACATTGTCTGGCATTTCATTATGTTGCATCTCAGCAGGATTCTGCAGGATTTTACACCAATTATTAAAAAGTTGTAGTCGGGCTCCCGAGTGCTCTAATAACATGAGTTGTCTTCTGCTTCTTAGCGAAGGACCACAAGATGCTGCTTTCTCAGGTATGTATAGGTCTCTTTAATTTTTGGTCAGCCATCGAAGCAGGTGCCAGATGAGGAACTGGAACTCCTCATCCTCTGGATGAAGGGCATGGCCTTAGCAGCTGCCAGTCTGCTCTGCCAGGTCTTGCTTCAGGTGCTCACCACTGTAATTCCTCTGCTGCCTGAATTACCAAAATACAGGCGCTGGCCAGGGCATCTGCTGTGCCACTGCTCTTGTGTCCCCAGACAGGGAACAGGAAATTAGTAGCGAAATGAAAACAGTGTCAGAAAAGGGGCTGCAGGTGGAGAGCCTTCCTGGTTCCTGTGTGCTTCCCTGGGGTAGTAAGATGAGCTGGGGCAGGTGGGTCCCAGCAAGGCTGCGGGATGCAGCCTCCAGCACGCTTCTCTGACTGGGCAAAAGGGTTGAGCAGGCTGCTCGGATCAACAGGACCCCTCTCTATCCAGTTACACCAATGCTGATTGAATTTCTGCTTTTAAATATATGATGCTTGGAAGGAAGCATTTTGCTAGTTCAGGAGCAGTTCAACAGTATAGTTAGTGTGGCTACTGGAATTCAGCGAGTGTAGATGGAGTTAATACATACACAGCTGTGCTTTTTCCTATTATGAATTGCAACTTTTATTGGTGTACCTAAGCAAAGAAAAAAATTGCCAGCAAGGACAGAGTTGTAGTAGTGAAACCGTGGTCTCTGGTGGCATCTCCTCTGCAGGATGGCTCCTCTCCTCCCAGCTGCCCGGGCATCCCTGCCCATGCAAACGAATGCAATGCAGACCCAGTTTCACTCGGGGATAGGTGCTCAAAACGCTTCATCTAAAACAGGGCTTAAGACTAATACTGTGGCGTGTCACCGTGTCCTGATACTTCTGACATCACCAGAACCCCTTGTGACGTACTGAGGGAAAATGAAGCAAAGTGGAGAACGTCGGTTGCGTGGATGAAAAGCTGTCCTGTTAGCTTGCCCTTTTTTTTTTTTTTGGTGTTTTATAGTATACGTGAAGTGTTACCGTGGTTCAGAGATGTGTGCAGCCGTGGGTTAAAGAGAAGCTCAAATAATTTTAGGTTGAAAAGACTTGTAGGGTTTTATACTGCATTCATTCTCTCTGGTAAACAGAAAGCGGGTGGTACTTCTTTTTTATTTTCTCTAAGCAAGGAAGCCTTTCCAAGGTATAGAAACCATTTATCTGCTTCAGTCAAGGTGATTTCCATACCAAGGCCATTGTCCCTGCAGTGAAACGGTGATTATGTGGAGAGTAATTGTGTGTGTGTGTGTGTGCGCATGTCTGTACACCTTTACATTGTTTCCAGATAAAATTAATGAAAAAGCCCGCGGCGAATGTAACGAAATGTGCTTTGCCTGCCTTTAAGAGCAGCATTAGTATCTACATCATATTTTAATAAATTACTGTGCTGTGTGGAAGCTGTACCTGTCCGTCGTTCGCTGAGCCGGAATGGCCTTCATTATGCCGCAGACAGTTTGCTCCCATAAAACACAACAGTCTGAGGCACTATCAGCAGCAGCAGCAAAATAAAAACTTGTCATGCGCAATCCTGACGGCAAAATGGAAATGCTTGGAAAAGACAATTATCTATTGAAATACATACGGTCCAGAGGGCGAATGTTCATTCAGCATATTGACAACAGACGTGGGACAGCTTTTACCGAGGCTCTCTTTCCAGTTCTTTATGTGTCTTTAGCTATCTCAGCAGAAGCAACGGGGCATTATTTTGTCTATCGGAGCGAATCCCGAGCTGGCAAACTCCGCGGAGTGCTTACGGATAGAGCCTGGCGCTTGTGTCTTGCATGACACAAACTTTACAACTCCAAACTTAATGTTGAAATGAAATTTGTTTGGTTTATTGTGGTTTGGGTTTGTTTTCTTTTGTTGGTTTTTTTTTTTTTTTTTATTTGCTTGTTTGGTTTGGGTTTTGTTGATTTTTGTTTGGTTTTTGATTTGTTTTATTTATTCTTTGTTGTTTGGTTGGTTTGGGTTTGTCTGGGTTTGTTGCTTTTTATTTTTCCCCTGAAAGCATTACCATTAGTAAGATGGTCCCCTTTTATTTCTTTTTTTTTTTTAACGTGGACTAGAAAGTTTTTAAATTAACTTTTCCATACAGTAGCATGAAGCCCAGAAGAAGAAACATTTTTACAGTAATCCCTTTTATTTTTTCTTCTTTTTTTTTTTAATGCAGCCACATGTAAATGTGGCAGAAAAATTATTAAAACAAAGTGAAACTGTCAGACTTTAAAGTGGGGTTTAATTTCTCTATGAGCTTTGTCTATCATCTGATTCGTAATTATTTTATTTCATACTCTCATCTTATGAGAACTTGTCAGAAAGCTTTTGAAATCCTAATAAGTAGGTTCACAGGGTCTTTTTTAGCCACAGTTTTATTAACCTTTTCAAAGAAGACAGAAAGCCTTTAAATTAAGCTGATCTGCAGACAGCTGATTTTTTGTAATGTCAGAAAATCACCGGCTTCTGTAGTTCGGGCTATTCCTTCCTATATAAACATTTAAAAATAAAACTGAAACAGCTTTTAAGGCAGTCTGTGTTTACTCATAGGAGCTAATAAAATCACATAAGATTACTTTGTATTGTGCTGATGGGGATTGCACCGTGCTATATGGATGATGTGTTCATTGATGCCGCACATCGCTACGGCACTTGCTGTGCAACCCAGAGGAAGAACCATTCTTGACTTTGCTAATCCGGCAGACTTCCCAAAGTTGTGAAAACCTTCGAAGACACAAAAATACGAAAACCACGTCGAATAGGTTTGTTTGCTTTGGTTGTTATTGCATTGCATTAGTCTGAATTCGGCTTGCCGTGTAAGAGAGGTGTGTGCTACCTGTGCGGGAGATCCCAGATCCAAAAGCCTCTCCAGAAGGCTGGGGTGATTACAGAGCCACCTCCCCCATTCTGGATAGGATGCTTTTGCAAGTCCTGGGTTACTGTACTGCAAACTGCAGTGAGAGCTGCTGCTGTGAGCTGCAGTGCTTTGAGCATAGAAATGTCCCATGGCTCTATCTCTCCAGTCTCTCCTTAGGTTTGGGGCAATAACAGAGAGAGATTGAGCGTTTGCAATGACTCCCTACCATCCAGGAAGAGGATTTATTCTTGCTTTGATGAAAAGAAGAGCGGGACAACAAGGTTCAACTTGAAAATTTCTCAGCAGATACGTCTGTCAAAAATTTTGACTGCAAGCTGCAGCTGCATTTAGGGTGCTGAAGTCAAGAAGGAAGCAAGCTGAAGGAATAAAGAGCTGGGCCAGGTGTAAAATGAGCTCCAACAGTCATTAGCACAGTTTTCAACCCATCAGATAAAACTTTCGCAGTGCAACAATTATCTTTGCATTGATGCTCAGCTGGGACAGATTGAACCTAGGGCAAGAAATGAGTTCAGACTAAGCTTAATAGGAAGGTATTAACCTTGTAACATCACTGTTTTAAAGCCGAGTGCTGGAAAAGTAGCAATGGGCCAGGCAGAAGAGGTGAAAGGTGGGTGCCACTGCTGGCTCCTGTGCAGAGGAAAGAAGCTCATGAGCACCAGAGGTGGACTCCAAAATGTCACCGGTATGGGAAATCTCAATTTATCAGTGCAAGGGTAATTTAGAAAGAAAGAAAGACAGAAAGCACAAGCCTCTTGTGTTTTCTTGTCTTTCTGGAGTAAAAATTGGAGAAGAAACCTAAACCATCCTAAAATCAAATGCAGCAAAATAATGGTTCAGAATAGAGCACTGGCCAACTGACAGTAGCAACGGGCAGGGGGAAACTTTACGCACCAAAACCTCAACGGTGACCTAAATCTAGTTTATTACCGCTGTTGAGTTTTGACACTAGTACTGTTTCTGTATTGTGGATGTTGAGCAAGCAATAGTTAAGTAGGTGTTTCTGAAACGCAGAACGAGTCTAATTTAAATGCCTCCTTCTGCTGAACAGGGTTTGAGAGCTCCTGAAAACCTCTGGTAACAAGGATGTAACCTGACCTATTACCTTAATAATTTCATGTGCCCCACTATGCAATTCATGCGTGGAATCACTAGCAACAATTACCGGAGCATCGGGTGAGAGATAAAATGATGCAACATGACAGCTAAATGGTAGTTTTATTTGTTTATTATCTTGAAGGGCCTTCATTGAAAAGCCAGGCTTTCCACTCGCATTCTGCATAGAGCAGTTGTGACACTCGGCATCCACTTGGATCCGTGCTTTGACCTGGATCTTTAGCTGTGAGGTGGCTGCTCGACGTGTTTGGCATATCTTCAAATGGGCGTTGGTTTCAGCCCGTTGTTCTAACGGTAACACTTTGTTGTGATGACACCAGTTTAGTTCATAGATGTTTTTACTGGGCATCTTCCCACCAAATGTTTAATCTTGCATCTGGAACACAAGATCCCCAGTATATATCCGGGTGCACTGTTCCACAATTAACTTCTCAGCTGCTTAGTAGTATTTCAAGAAAAGGAATAGCACAAAATCGTGCCACCTTTTACACCTATATATTCTCTTCAAGAATATTTAAGCAACATTTGAATTTTATTTCAGCTCACAGGCAAACTCCACTACTTTTCACTACCTCTTTCTGTGGTCACAGAATGTCATCGTCCTTGAAAGACATAGGTGCTTCCCTACTCCAGGTGTCTGCAGAAGGCAACCGTACAGGAAAAGGGACAAATGTATATTTGGTGAGTTCACTGGATGAACGAATGTCCCTGTGTACAATGAGCCCCCTATTCGTGGGACATGTCAGGCTTAGTGCTCTGGAACCACAAAGTTATCTGCACAGGCACATTGATTTGAGTGAATCTATGGGGTGTCAGACTTACCACACCACATGGTAGCAGCGTTACATCTGTAGCTTCTCAGAGGTGCCCAGCTTGTCAAGGAGGTGTAGCAGGGTGGCCACACACAACCGGGACGTCCCAATAGCCAGCAGTGCAGTGGGAACAACTCTTCTGGCCAAGCTGATGGAACCCTCCAGTTCTCTCTGTCTGACAGCTCTACACTATGGCATAGTTCTTTGACAAATCAAAAGCCCATATTTTTGGGGATCAAAACATTTTAGGCACCTTGAATAATCACAAATTCCTACACCCTAGAATACCATTATTAGAAAGATAAGTAGCTCTTAATCTCCAAATATTCACTATTATTTTTAAGCTACTCCAGTTTCTCCTCCCCTTTTGGCAAGAACTCTGTAGTGCAGTGACAGCAGGTAAGGATTTGGCATCTTCAGTGATAAAACACAGACCTTTTCTAATTCTGTTCAGCTCTGTATTATATGGTGAAGAGTAAATTAATTTTGCAGCTCCAGCTCAGAGATGAGATGAGCGGCAGTAAGACAACCACAGAATCTTTAGATTTTTTTCTTTAAATACGCACTCGATGAAAAATACAAATGCTGCCCTCACAACAGTGATTTGTACTTATCCAGATGTCCTTATCTGCATCAGAAATACACGGTTGTCCTTCAAACTCTTGCACTAGCTGTTTTCTGGGTGTTTTCTGGCCCGGGTCCTGGTATTGGAACTGTTGTAGTGTGGAGTGATGAGGTAGCCCATGGGCAAGCACGCTGATTAATTTGCATTAAGCAACCGGATGGAGCCTGGACTTCTCAAGGCACATCAGTGTGTATTGAGCAACTTTGCTTCTCTAGTGTGAATCTGTGTGCTCAAGTCGGACACTTTAAACATCCTCAGTGTTGGTAATGCTCCTTCTTGCAAACAGGCTTGGGCAGGAAACAAAATCATCCTTTACTTTTTCAGGTTATCATGGTTGTCTTCATGGGCCATGCCAGAAAGCAAGGGAAAAATCGCAGCCAATGCATGGATAAATAATAATGAGAAAATTTGCCAAATAATAGCTGATTAATAAGCAGGGGCATTTATACTGCAGCTGCTGGGCACGTGCAGCTCCCATGAGTGTCGATGAGAAATGCAAGCGTGGAGTTGTTGAAGTGTTTTGTGCAGAGGTGCCACTCTCCAGAACTGGTAGTCCTTCCAGACCGCTAACACAAATGTTTATCCCTCCAAAAGATACATTTTCTTTAGCTCTCTCAATCCCAAGTTCAAGACACATGTTGCTCAATCTCCCTTCCAGAAAATATTAATTCCAAAGTGGTTTGTTATGTTACTTTTTTTATGGGGGGAAAAAAAAAAAACGGAACAGGAGACAATTTTTTTTGGCTGCAGACCAATGAAAGCGAGTGAGCTAAATTAATTTGAGAAACAAATTGTGTTAAGGGCGGGGGGGGGGGGAGCTGAAAAATAAGCAACCAGAGGAAAACAACTCAAAAGGAGGACCACCGAGCCCAACATCACTTTC
>WTSP01000320.1:0-17464 GCA_025331215.1 Actenoides lindsayi | reverse complement strand
TGGGAGGTGTCCCTGCCCATGGCAGGGGGGTTGGAACTAGATGATCTTTAAGGTCTCTTCCAACCCTGACAATTCTACGATTCTATGACTACATACAATAGATAGCATCATGTAAGTCATACACACATGCAAACAAGTACATGAGAAACCAGAGTGAGGGATCCAGCCCTAGTCTGATGTAGCTACAACTACATGACAGCCTGCTTTGGTATCTGGCAGATTCTGTGATACTGTCTCCTCCAAGGGGAGGGAATGATACCCAAATTTGTACTACTGCAGTACCAGTGACTTCAATTTGCTACTCAAAAGTTAGCTCAGAGCGAGTGAAAAAAGAAACAGATTCTGCATTTGTGATCTGTTACTTTGTGGCTTGTAGTCACTTTCAGAAGTGTTAATTTACAGGGTTTTTTTAATCTCTTGTTATCTGAGCTTATTTATAAAAAGGACATTTGTTTTGCTGGTTCCCAACCATTTGCAGGAATTGGAAAGCATCTTTTCCCAGTAATCGACAGGCAAATTAATGGGAAAAACTATTTTTAAAATCATATGACAAAGTAAAACATACTTCTAAAAACTTCAGGTATGTTACTATTAGGATTTACTACAAATTGTTTAAAATACAGTTTACTCATTTGTTTTAATTTAATGTAATCAAGTATTAGATACAGTATTTTTAGACCAGTGTCCTAATTTACACTTTGACATAGGCATGGAAATCTCAGAAAACCAGAAGAAACAAGCCATGCAGAATGCTCGTAAGTCAAGGCATGGAAAAATTAAAGGTAAGTGTTCGGAGCTACTTTACATTCTTACTGTGTGCGAGTGTTAGGAAATAGCACAATCTGGCTATGGTTGAGTTCTTCAGTCTTTTAAAAAATGTTGTGGTTTACATGGAGATCAAATAATTTCCATTAATCTGTAGGTGTATATCAAATTCCAGTGCCTTTGTAAACTGTCCATTAAATCAGCTCCCCTGTCTCCTTCACACAGGCAAGTCAGTATTCTCGTTATTAGAGAAGAAACTCAAGAGGCAAGGCAGTTGGCTTCTTTAACCTCTGCGTGCAGAGATTAAATTAGAATTGAGGGTCAATGATTCCTTCCTTTGCTTTTACTCAAACAGCTTCTTCTTCTTCGGAATTCTGTGCTTTGTTTAAATATCCTAAAGTTCTGTTGCTGTATTTATGACAACAAACTCCAAATGGCTTCCTTCTGTCCTAGACTAGAAGGAAGGATGGATTAGAAACACATTTCTCTGGAAAACAGCTTTTTTATTCCTTTTCTCTCTCAGAAGATGTGATTTTTGTCCTCTTCCGTCTTAAAGACAAATTGGGGTAACTCTTTAGTGTAATGAGAAGAAATTGAGCAAGTGGGACCAGATTAAATCTGAATTTAGGAGTAAAGGAGTTGGTGTTAGGTAGTTCTCTGCTCCCTGGAAATAATATTATTAAAGCATTTACTCTTTGTCAATCACTAGATACTTATAAAACCTGCCTCGATTTTCAAGGGAGTGGCTGAAAATTGTGAGCAGGAGATGCTGTTCAGAATGCAAAAAGTTCAAAGTCTGAGAATATTAGTGTAGAAAAATATTTTCCAAATAGAACAAATAGCATTTTTGTTGCTAGCAGTATTTTACCCAGCCTTATTCTGAGAGTTGACTAAATAATGAGTATCTACTGCGTTAAGTCCTTCCTTTGAAATACCAGAATTTACTTGTGCAAACAAGATAGCTAGGCTATGTGAAACTGCAGCGGTAATTCTGTAATGTTATTTTTACTGGTATTATTCTCCTCTTAAGCCAAATGAATGCAGAAATTAAAAAGTCTAACATCAGAAAAGGTAACCTTTAGTAGCGTTTCCAGTCCAGGATCATGGCAAAATTCACATGGGCTTTACTGACCATTCAATTTGCTCCATTTTCCAAGTAGCAATTGCTCCTCTACCTGACTCATGTGCTTTCATAATGGTTCCTTTTGCAGGTGTAAGCTATAATGGGTGTCCTGTGCCTCCTCCACACCAAAGCCTGCATCCTATTCATCAGCGCCACATCACTGTGCCTACCAGCATCCCGCAGCAGCAAGTTTTTGCCCTGGCAGAACCCAAGCGGAAGCCATCCCTCTTCTGGCATACCTTCAACAAACTCACCCCCTTTAAAAAGTGAGGGGCCAAGGACCTGGGAAGGACATCCGCATGGAGGGAGACGTACTCCAGGGAAGGACCTTGGAGATGTGGTTAAGCTTATTTGAGCTCAGTGAATCTTCAGTTTTGGAGGAAAAACCTTGGGCTCCCTTGAGCCAGAATATAACCTGTGTCTAGCAGAAGAATGAAGTTCCTCAAGACTGCTCTGAAGCCAGTGTTGCCAGTGTCAGCATTGCTGATGAAGAGCAGTCTCCCTTCTGACAAAGACAACTTGCTTTTACTCTGAAGCAGCAGTATTTGGTTTCTATTTCTTAGTTATGTAGAAGTAGTGCTGGAATCAAGCAGGTCATTGTAACATTTCATTTTTCTTAACCTTATATTGTTGGCCAAATTTAGGATAGGGAGGAATTTGTCCTTAGGGGTATGTCAGCAAGGAGTCTTAGGAGAGTTTTCTCCTTTCTTTTGGAGCACTGTGCAAAGACCATCCTTTAAAGTCAGGTGGAGACATCCCATGTGCTACCCAGCTGTTGCAGAATTCCGTGGACCCTAATCCTTCCTGTCTTTTTCTATTAAATTGCCAAATGGCAGGACAACGTCCCGCAAGGCCTTACCATATTCCAGATTGGAACAGGGAAATTTTATTCTGTCATATAGAAACATGAACAGAGTGTGAAATGGACTATAAAGATATGTGCATTTACTGCACACAAATGGAAACAAGAGGAGCCCAGGGCATCTTAGATTGAATACTTTCAGTCACAGCAATATATTGCATGCTTGTATGCTCTTCAGTATAGAGCTTTTATACCACTTTTTGCGTGCTTCTTCGCCTGAGAGACACTTCTTTATATTTCCAATATGCTTATTTCTCTGTATAAACCATATTTTTTAATTTTCTAATGGAGATAATGTGAATGTACAAAGTCAGAGTTGAGACAGTACGTGCTGACTGCTGGCTATGTTACATAGTTCTCACACCTTGTATTCTCTTGACTTACAAAAATGGATGAATGATAATGTAAATATATTGAATCAGTCTGGATCCATGCTTCTTATACACAGTCAATTGACAATGGTTTTGACCAATTATTTCTTCACAAAGAAAGAGAAATCCTTACTGGAAGGGATAGAGAATTTGTGTGGACCAGAGATGGATTTTTATCTCAGAGTCATCAGTCTGTATCGGAAGGGGAAGAACCTGACTCGATTCAGGTCAGCTCTGGCCAGCATATGCAATATGTGATTTGCATTGCCATGATTTGCCTATGACATGAAGTTGATTTGGAAGAAAAAAGATAGAGGATCTTGATATTTGCAGCATTGATCATTTCTGCTTGATAGTTGTCATTAAAGGATGGCAAGACTGCTGGTAATATGGAAGGAAAGAAAGACTCCATATGTTTCAGAACTGATTTGCTATGAATGTCTTTACAATACTTTATCCTATGCTGCTGATTAGGGGCATTATCTGATGATAAGGATAAATTCAAGGGTATTCTTTGACAGACACAATCAGCTTTGTCATGAATCTGTAATATATGAAGAACAAAAAAGGGGCTAGAGGCCAGACATCTCAACAATGTAAAAAAAGCCTTATTTTAAACATGTATATGTTCCTACTACTATTGTTACCTCTATATTTTTATTTATCATCAGTGTTGTGAAGCCCACTAGTTGCTAGATTTTGAGATTGGATAACTTTGTGGCAACTTCTGCAAAGCCCAGGTTTGTGGGTTTGATTTTAAATGACATCTTTTGACAACTGTACATTTCAAATGCCTTGTGTATATAGCTCAGCAATAATGCAAAGTCTGGTGATGCTCAGCCGAATTGTTCACTGCATAGTGAGCTTCATTGCTTGTGCTTTCCCACAGTGGAAGAACCTGAAACAGTTCAGAACTGGAAATAATGCACTGACATTTTCAATGGTCCAGCTTAAAGTAAACGTATGGGAAAGATAGTGAAAAAAGCTGGCTGGGTTGTATTTATCTTTTGATGTTTAAAATAAGCCATTTCTCTTCAGATTGTTTTAAAAGATAGTTCTAAATGCTCAACTTAAACACAAGGAGCAGACTTCCAAATGCAGACATGGATGCATGCCCTTCCTCTTAAATGGGGAACCCTTTTGTGTTTCTTACATACCCATTTCTGTGGGTACTTGCCACGTTCAGGCCTGCAAGCCACAGAGGTGTATGTGCTGTGGAAGTGAAGAGGATGTTTTTTCATAATCGCATTTTGAAAGACTTGTTCTAGATGCAGAAAAAATATCTGAAGTTGGGTTGCAGTGCTCACCCAGAAATTTTCCCAGATGGACCTGAAGACATTATGAGATCCACACTTACATATGTGTCTTTGCTAAAACCTACTCCCTTCCAGGGCTCAGTTCTGTGTAGTTCTGGAAAAAAAGAGGAGGTTTTGGAATATATCTTCTGACATGTCAGTGCCCGTGAAGGTTATTCCTATGTAGTAGTGCTGGTGCCTTAACCCTAAAAAAAAATCAACAGAAATGTTTGTGTATGGTTTTGGATGCAGCAGCAGAACTGAGTTTCAGAGAGATCAAAAGTGAGTATTGCATGGTGCAGATTACTCAGGACAGTTTTACATATAGTACCCTACACACAGACATGATTTGTTTAGAATATTCTCTGTGTCTTTCTTTGCAATCTGACCTTGTGACAGATTAAGATAAAATAAAACAAGACGGGACAAATTTAGACTACACCATAATCTTTTAAACAAATAGTTAAATGAAAAATGAAAATGTACATTATCTAATGATGAAATATTTACTTGGGGTTCATCCTGACTTTAGAGTCCGTGGAAAAAAAGTTGCAACTAAAATGTAAAAGTTTGTATTCTGGCAACTCTTGCCCTGGTCCTCCTTCTGACGGCAAGATCAGAGAAGTGTGACGGCAACAACTGTTCTTTTTCTCTCGCTTTTGCATGCTTTGAGTTAGTATAAAAAGTTCTAGGGCAACTACTAAGCACATTTGTGCCTCATTTAGATAAAGCACAGCCAGAGCATTCCCAATGGCCTGCTGAGCAGATAACCTCAGACTTTATGCATGAGATGCAGTAAAATATAATTGTCCTCAAATGCGTTCCTACTGAGTTAGGAAAATGCCAAACCATAATTGCATGTAACTCAGAGCATTTGATGTATAAAATAATACGATTGTTTTACAAGTGGCTCTTGCCATGCTAAATTTCGCGTTGAGTTTCAGTGGTCAGTGTAATAACGGAGTTCAAAGACAGACTACTGAAATGGTCCACACTTCAGTTGTCTTTTGAAAATAATTATGACAGAGTTTTGGAGCCAAAGGTCTTTTGCCATAACTAACACAGTACCTTTCTTTGCCTTTCTGCTTTTTTTTTTTTTTTTTTATGTCTGTGTGGCATTTGTACGTAGGAAATGCCTTCTGAAAGATCTCTAATTTAAAACTATTTGTTGTAAATACTAGGGATGACTTGCATATATCTTTTATTTTGACAAGTGTTTTGTAACTTTTTATCTTATCTACATTGCTTTGTGCATCTTCCCATCTGTGTGCTGTTACACATGTTGTAAATGAAGTGTCCTGGCTACAGAGCAGATGAATTGGCTGTTGACAGCTGAAGAACAATGTATAGAACTGCAGTAGCTTGATGTGCATTTGTTCTAAAGTAACTGCATTACAAGGTTTATTTACTCTTGGAACATTGTTTGTCAAAAGGATCAAATTTCTGGAAATAAGTACAAACTTACATTCCCATTATTTTTCTCTTATTGTACATGTTTGAATTAAATAATGTACAAAGCTGAAGTTCCTCAGCTATGTCTTATAAAACTTTATTGTGCAGTTTTAAAGTTATTGTGGTTCTTTTTTTATTGTCTACAAAATATTCTCTGTGATGCAAAAATGTATGACCTCTCATATTTATTTTTATATTTTACAGCAAAGAAAGTCTTACTCTCTTGGTTTTCCAATACCAGCTACAGTACTTCTCAGCACAAATTCATTTTAACAACTGTTAAACCTGATTTTGGGATTGAAGTCTTCATCGTTCAGGCAAAACCCCTCCATGTTACTGTCCCAGGCACATGCATCTGTGATCACTGTATTTTACTTTGTCCTCGCAGACAGCTCCCATAGTACCCCTTGGAAGTAAATGCAAATGTAGCTTCTTTATTAATAACGCTCCTGCTAACAGAGGATGGTGACTTAAGTACTGTAGTTTAGGTAAGGAGGATTAAATGCTGTTTTCTTTGGAACAAAAGCAAAACCTTTTGAAAGAGCTCACCCAGAAGGTGTGTTCTGTAAACGCGTGTGAACAGGCTTACCCGCCTGCTTGGTAGAGCAATGGCCCGTGCTACCAGAGATTCAACACACTGCTCTGATTCAGGGAAGTTTTTCATTTCTTATTATTCTGACAAAGCAGGGGACCACCTTCTGAAAGGTGTGCGTGTCTCTCCGGCTCAAGGCTGTGTCAAAAGGTATGTTTTGCTGCGACGCTTTAGCTTTAACAAAATAAAGTAAGTTGTCAAAATCTTTTTGTCAAAAGTACTTTGGCGAGTTCAAGTGCTGGCAGAAAAGTTGGGTTTGTCAGTTCTTTTCCCTTCCTTCCAATGTCCAAGCTCTTATCTCTATTTCTTGGTTCACCTCAAAGCAGAGAATTTCCCAGGCCTCCCAAGTGCAGCTGCTGCAGCAGGATGTGTGCTGAGGGCTCCAATATCAAAGTGAAAGGCTCAGTTTGAGCACGTAGTGAAGCAGATCAGATGACTGAAAAACATACCTTGAGCAAGCACTGGAGTAGGATGTTGTGATCAACAGGCTTTCTAAGGAGCCTGCAATTCATCTGGCCATGGTGAGCTCATTTGTGCATTTTATTTCATACTCTGATAGTCAGGCTAATTCCTGTAGATTGTTCCACGCTGTCAGCTTTTAAGGTCTTTGAGAGCTTGTCTGTAAGGTAGAGCTTTTAGTTTGTTGGAAGTAGCACTGTTTGTCTTGGTCTTTTTTCGTTTGTGGTTTTGTTTGTTTGTTTTTTGGTTTTTCTTTAGAGGCTGCACGATGATCTGAGCTTGGTAACAGAGACAAGGACTTGGGCCTTTTTACTTTACAGTACCAAATGAGAAACGAAAAAGCTAGCAATGGAAGACTACATATCATATAGCCTATAAGGAAAGCACACAAATAATTAGTGTGTTTCTGAGTATTTTTCAAAATTCAGATATCCAAACTACCTAGAGAACATAAAATTGTGAGAAGATGTCAAAACTGTATAAACCATCAGCACAATATTTTTATTTTAAATCTTAGTTCTATGCTAATTTTAGTTCACTGCAGTCAGACCTGACTTCTAGTTGTCCAGGTGAGTACCTAGGGCTGAGAACTCACATAACACCACTATTAGGTTTTTAGGCTCCGGTTTCAAAGTAGGATATGTGTGTGTGTGCATGTTTGTATACATATGTATTTACACATATAGCTCCCCCCTCCCTTGCCCCTTATGCTTCCATATGGCATCCCCAGATAATGTCTCTGCTGGCACCTACAATGGGTTGCATCAGACAAGGGGTCCACACCCGTCATACCCTCCCTCTCTTTATGTTACAGCATGCGTTTTTGTCTTGCATCTTGGCGGGGACAGACACACACAACCATACACACATGATGACACATGAGCAAGGTTTCACCTGAGTCATTTAAATCTTTTAAGTATTCAGAGAAGGCCACCAGAAGTGATGGGCAAACCACTCCGCAAACAAGTGAAGGTTAGAAAGTGTCTATATTGCTGGAGTCTGCTGTCAGCAAAGCTGAGAAGGGCAAATCTGAGATGGTAGAGGTTATCAGAGTAAGGACCACCTGAGTTTCATTCAGAAGAGAAACACAAGATGATGTACCAGCTGTTTTCTAGATACTTTTGGAATGCTGAAACTGCCTCGGAGGGAAGGAAGCTCCAGGTGCCCCTGAAGGACTTTGCTGGCAGAACCAGGTACATGTCAAATTCCTCCTTGTTTCTGGCACATAGGAAATAAGAAAGCAGAAGACCCACTATATAGACATTGACGTGAACCGTCAGTAGGCAGATTCACTATGTACAGTTAACCTTGGCCTCTACCTATGAGCATACCACAGACTTTGGAGATAGCAACTCATGAAGGACTGAAAAATGTCTAAAAGGTGCTCTGCTAATAAGGTTGTGTTTATCTACTTTTATTAACCATCCATCTCATGGTCATTAATGCTATATTCAGCACCTAACAAAGGCACAGCAATCAATCTAAACCAAACCCTGCATCATTTTTAAGAGGGAACTATGAATGTTTGCTACTGCATAACTGTTTCCGAGACATCATACTGTGACGACATAAGGCACACTAGAAAGCAGCTGATGGTAATGTTTGTCTTTAAGGCTCTTCCTACAGCAGTTTTCTTGGTTCTCTTCTAAAAAAGTGTCAAACTGGATCGAAGTAGATGTAACTAATGAATTATGTCATTCTTGCCTCAGGATTGGGATAAACAGACTGTGACTGCTGTCACTGTAAAATTCACAGCCTCAGGTCAGTGTAAGGACCCTGCAACCCTGGGAGGCCTTGCCGGTGCTGCTGTCATGTCCCCAGGACCCCCTGCTGCCCCCAGTGCTGTCCCCCCCCGGAATTGCCACCTCTCCCAGCACCCTGCAGCCAGGAAGGTTCATCAATAAATCCAGGTTTTCTGCATGGCAGAACAGATCACTGAGAGCACAGCACTAGCTGGCAGGGTGGGCTATTTTTTAATGACTCACTTTTGAAGGGTGAGAGGAGACCAAGGCTAAGCAACCTTAGAAAATTACCTCTGACAGGTAAAGAGAAAAGGATTATTTGTCGTTGCTCTCATTTCTTCTTCTCAATTAGCAGAGCGGCGAGGCCAATTTGGCTACAAGAAGTTCATTCAAGCAGAGCAGCTAATTGCTGCACATTGTCCTTCCTTTTCCTCAAAGGACAGTAGATAGAATCAATGTCCCAGATGCAAACCAGGGCACCATAACGCTTGCAATATTTTCTTACTGCCACAGGGTGGTGGTGAAGACCTTAATGAAAACCATTCATCACTCGGCTGCACTGAGGATACGCTATTTGATACGCAGACCACGCATGTCCTACCTTTGCCGTGTGAGAACCCGGTCAGACAGTGTTTTCAGTCACTTGCAGGAACAGGGGTGAATTAAGGACACTTCCTATAACACAGTAACTCCTCTTACGATTGGTTATATCCTCCACTGTTCACGATCAGCATTTAAGGCGTTGATGGTAGGCTCAGTTGCTTTACTTCCACTAGTCCTTAGACAGCATCTGTTTCAGTCATTTCAAGAAGACATGGTTAAGACACTTATCAAGCTATGACTTCTTCAAACTTAATTGCCAACAATATATAAATTAGCAGCATGATAGCTTTGACTGGTGCTTGAATGGCTAGAAGGGGAGCCTAAAATTACATCTGCGAAGCTCTCTTTGTCATTCAACCTCATTTATTTCATCTTCAGTTCAACCTAGTTCCTTCTTTGCCATAATCGCCTAATATTTTTAATGCCACACTGACATCATTGCTATTTTTAATTTCTATAGTCTTTTTGTCCCTAATTTAATTGTAAATTGCTTGATGCAGAAACTAACTTTATCACATGTTTTTGCAACACAACAATGGTATGAGATGTGCCTTCCATCCGACAAAACAACCAAGCTGTCAAAGCTAACATTTGTGTAACGTATTTGTGTAATGGAACAGGCAAATCAAAGCCTTATTAATACATTTTAACAATGTTCTTTCATGTAACAGTGGTAAAAGCCAAAGTACAGAGCACTTGAGCTTAATATTGGAATAAAGAGGAAGATTCCACTGTAAACTTCTGTTTTAATTATTGAACAGCTCTCAAAATTAAATCACTGACCTTTGAGAATTTAGTGACCAAACAAGTGCTTGTCCTCAAGGCACATATTTGAAGCGTGTGCTCCTTTACATGAAGCTTTTATACTCTGGTTAAAGGTGCCCAAGAACACTGCAAGTACAAAGTGAATGAGGTAAGACCAAAGAACCTATATAATACGATGATGGTGGTCATGATGATGATGGTATCAATGTTGTCAGCTTATGGAGAGGAATGCATGTGTGAGGACTAGACTGTTTATGCCTTAAGCCAGAAACACTCCCTTAAACACCTAGGAATGGGGCTTTCTGTCAGTGGACAGGGACTTTCAGGCTTCTCCATCCTAACAGCATCATACAGAGCACTTCTTCCTTTTTTACTCCTCTGGAGTCCTATGATTAAGGCAGAAAATGTTTATATATCTCAGAAGTAGCAAATGTTTAATCTATTTCCAACTTTCTTTAGTGCCAACCAGCAGCAGCAGACAAAGTGGGATTTTGCTGGTGGGTGATCAAACATCTCTCTGTAGACTATTGGCAAAGGTACCATACGTCATATTTCCAATATCTGTTGCAAAATGGGGAACTTTACTGATGACAGAATAAAGAGATTAAGAAAATGTCCCCAAAATAACATATTCCTCTCTATAAATTAAGTGAAACTAATATTTAAATTGAATATTGCTAACTGGGTGTAATTATTCCTATTGAGAACATACTAGTTTCTCTCCACATGTATTCGTGTGCATTGTTTCGTAAGACTGAGAAATGGTGGTGAAGATGCTGAAGAGAAGACACAAATTTTTCTAGCCAATGCTAGTTAATATTTCAAAAGGAACACCGATCTTAAGTTCTCATTAATGAAAGAATCAATTCAAAAGCCCATTATGTAAAATTTACTCATTCTAATTATCACTTTTACCTGTAGAAGTACTTAACCTATAGAACCCAAGCTTCTCTGCATTAGACATTTATGAATACTAATTTGAAATAAAATAGGCATTAATTTTGTTGCTATTTGATTTTTGCTCCTCAGTCTAATCTCTTCCCATTAACTGTGCTTGCACTCAGTGTAAGACTTAAACCAGTTGTGTCCAGAATTAAGTATTAATGTACTTTGGTGGGCCTATATTAAAATACATTATATAGGAGGGACAGTCTAATGAAAGGATAAATGTAAGCTGGACTTGAAGTAGCATAGTTACATGAAGAGGCATAACCAGAACAAAGACTTGTTTTTGCCAAAAAGCTCTCTTGCTTAATCCCTCACATCTTTGCTCTCATCTCCCTCTGCTCCAGCTCTGACCCCTTCTGAGGTCATTCAACTTATTAACCCAGTAGATGACTAACTTCAATTAAAAAGAACAAACAAACAAAAAAAAAAAAAAAAAAGAAAGAAAAAAAAAGGTGATTGCTTTGTACTGAACTAGGGGATTGAATCACCTTACATCACCTCCTTTGGCACCAGAGGCAACTCCTCCTGGGAGATGAGAGGTACAACTGTGCACCCACAAGTAGGCGTCAGGAGAAATGTGGATGGAGAAGTGGGCATTGGGACCTCTACTACTTCTTGGTTATGAACTGTTTGACTGGCTCAATTATATTATTTTTCCCTTAAGAAGCTGTTAGGTAGATACCATGCTATTAATGGGCAACACTGATAAAAGGTTGGAGATCAGAGAGAAAGAGAGCTTCCTTACAGACTCCACATGCATAAGGTTACATTTGGTAGGAAATTTTTGAAAAAGGAAAGAGGAAGCTGGAAAATGTAGACCGTAGAATCCAGCAATGGCCATGAAATAACTCTGCTTTGGGGACTGTTCTGGCTAGAGTGGATTACAGAGAGATTTCTGAACAAAGAGAATGCTTATATATTACATAAACAAAACTACAGCTCAGAGAAACAGGACATTGTATGAATCCTTGGGTATGAACATGGGATCACTGGTTGTACCTGAATCACCCTCCAAGATTTGAAATTTTCACTATCCATTTGGACTTAGAACAGCAACAACATTATTATTAGTACACTTCCTTGTAGACTTGCCAGACATTGGGGTTTCATGGTTTTGGTTGGACTACAAGAGGTCACTGGAAGGTCTGCAGCATACAGCTGCTGCTACTGTGTATTTCTTGTTGAAATTGCTCGGGAGAAAAAAAAAGGAAAAAACTTCAGCCTGAATTGCATTTTTATTATGATCTTGAAATGTGAGTTGAGTCCAGCCAGATCCATGAGTCAGTGCTCTCTTGGTTTAAACAGAAAAGTGTGATACTCTGTGGGATACATTGAGATATTGTTTTCTTGTTTGCGATTATTTCCACAAGTTATACTGTATAAGAAAATACGAAACAGAACCTGATGCTCCAAATCACAGGGAATTAAGGAATGTTTTTAAATGTGTAAAGCTGAGTTAATATTTCAAATAAATAATGATGTTATGGCTGATATTTCCATTAAATCATTAGAAATAGCACTCAGTAGTCTCCAGGACTGTACTTAATGCTATATAGAGACCTATAAACAAAACAAAACAAAACAATAGACATAGTGAAAACTCATTTCCTTTTTTTCCTCCCTTCCCCACTCTGCATTCCCTTAGGCAGATGTACTTTTGCTTTCCTAAATCTTTCAGCCAAAACTGTACAATCTATCTAAAGAATGAAAAGCTGGCTTATATTGCTGGCTATTGTAGCCAGCACAGAAGAAACACAAAACCAGGACATCTGTACTCAAGGATATCCTGGCATCCCTGGCAATCCTGGGCACAATGGCATACCTGGTCGTGATGGACGTGACGGTTCAAAAGGTGACAAGGGAGATACAGGTACTATGTTCAGAATAAATGATTTCATGTACCAAATACAATGCTATTACTTCTCGAAGCTGTCAGTAGTCACACTGCATTAATGGAACTATTCTGCCTGGCCTTCAGAGAACATTTCAGACATTTGTTGTTTATTTGTTTGAAGAAGGAAATATAAAGAAAGACATAAGCTCATACTGTGAAGAGGTTCAGGCCCATGGGATAAAAACAAGAGACAAAAGACTTTGCCTTCTATTTTGGGAATATTCTCATGTCTATCTGAAAATTTTAAAGCCTGTAAATCTATTCCTACATATCTAAGATAGCAATTATATTTCTATAAAGAGCTTCAAGCCTAGTTAAAAAAAATCAACAACTGATGCATTGTTTGGTGTGATATGAAGTGTGCTGTGGTAAGAATATCTCTCCTTATTTAAATTTTACATTTGTAGGACTTGTTTCTGAGGTGCCTCCTTGCTGTATCTCAAGAGCCACTAGAGGGAAGTTCAGGAATGGATACTGCTGAAAAGCAGTGTAGGATTCATATCTACACTAACAGGCTATAATAGAGATTTGTGTGTGATACTGAAAACAGAGGTAATCTTCTCAGCATCCTTAGGATGCTAGTAGTTCCACAGTACTTTAATCCTCAGGATAACAATGACCCTGGCATCCAGGCTGGAATATCAAGGCCAGGGTTGTACAAATTTGTGGGCATGTGGTTATAACACCTCATCTAAAATGTCACAACCCCAGAATGCAAAGCACAGGACAAGCACAAGTCTGCTGCTTCAAATTTGTTTATGTTTTTTTTTCTGTGGGGAACCTTTTCCCAACAGGCTTTATATTAGGTCAGCTAACATGTGGCATCATGCAGGTGGCACTATTGCTTAATGCATAAACCTGCCACAAACACTGTTATTGTGGGCCTGGCTAACTCAGCTACACAAATCAATCTGGATCAAACTTACAGTTACCAGATAAACCCTTCTACCAAGTGCTGGTCTTAAGCATTGTGAATCACGGCTCTATTCAGTGGAGTATATAATCCAGTACATTAACTGCACTGAGGTCAATGGTCTAAAAGAAATTAACTAAAAATGTTCTCAAGTGTATTACTATGTCTTTCAAGCTGGTGGAAATGTCTGCCTGGTTGTTAAGCTAACGAATCAGCTGCTCCAGTAGAAAAGTATACGTCTCCACAGACAGTGTATGCTGCAGAATCAGTGTTGAAGGTGTAGTTTGAAGTGCAGTTCTTTGATGGCTATGCTGGCATAGGCAAGATCCTCTACCAAACCCTTTTCCTGCCACTTGACTCTTCTTTCTTACACACCACAACTGTTTGTGTGGCTACACAGTAAAACAGATCAGCTGAAAAATGACCAGTACTTATACTTTGAGCAGTGAAGGGTTATTCACTACTTATGGCCTGCCTTGGACCACTGAAAAACAAGTCTACTCACTTACATATTTGTCTCAGTGATTGCTAAAGAGTTATTTTGAACTCTCTTATTTATAAAATGGTTTAGAGTTCTCTGTCAAGCAACCACCTAAGTATTCCTTCTGCTTTCAGTGCCCTAGCCTGGCTAAAACCAAAACCTTTTAAAATCTAGAAACAAGGGAAAAAAAATCCATTAGTGTTTTAATAGGCACATACAATTAACTGTCTTCTTTTTCTATATGCAGGGGTCCAGGAAAGTCTGAAAAATGGAAAGTCTATTTTACTTATTTTCATTTCTCTTATAAAGGTCTTCATGTTACTCCAGTGAGTAGTCACCATATGATATCACTGGTTTTTGATAAAGTCCTCAACTGTTTTTTCCTAAATTAAGCTACTATGATGACTGTACTGACTATTCTTTATTTGAACAAATTAGGGGACTGCATAATTCTTTATATTGTATGTACACACACCTTTGCATTTAAATACATGAGGCTTAATTTTGTTCCTTACCAAGTCAATGAAATCTCAGCAGATGCTGGACTGTGCCCATTGTGCAACAAACTGCTAAAGAACTGTTCTCCAGTCCATATTGTCAGAGCTCTACTCTTGAAATATGGGTAGCTGTCGAATTTTTTTTCATCTCTTGCATTCTAGATGCAAATCCAGGCATTTGATCACACACCTCCTGGTCACTTGTGATGTTATTACAAAGATTACTTCTATAATTGCTCTCTGTAAAGCAGTGGAAAGTCTGTGTCATGCTAGATACAGGGATCAAGAGTGTGAATGCCTCCCTTAGATCTACAGGCAAGATTATTCCACTGTAATGTTTCATCACCATTTGCCAAAACCCTGCAGATATCTCTTCATAAGAGGGGAGCTTACCACTGCTTCACTACTAGGCTTCCTCTCACTGCAAAGCTTCTTGCTGAATGTGGCTTCCTCACTCCTTTTCCTGCTGGTATCTTCCATGGATGGAGGCAACAAGAGGCAAAGAGGCTTCCACATTGCTAGTCTTCATCAGTGCATAGCTCCTCTACATATTTCTATGACCCACTTCTTTGTACCAACAATTCCCTTTGCCTCAAAAAAGTACTGTCCTCGAGCAGAGTTTCTGTGTCTCTGTCAAACTCTCTATATGATAAAAGTACCAGTAGTGGCACACACTAAAAGTCAGGAATAAGACTACTCTCTACATTATTGTTTAGCTAGGCTTGAAAAGGAAGGATTAGAGAAGAATTCATCCCGAGTTTTCAGCTAATTTAATTGTTTAATGAAAATCTCTTTTTCTCTTCTGTACTAGGTGAAGCAGGACTTCCTGGCAGTCCAGGAAAAGATGGTGCAAATGGAGAGAAAGGCGAACGAGGTCAGAGGAGAAATGTTTCAATTCATTATTTGTCTATCAATTGCTACCCTTGTGTTTGTGAGTGCTAGACATACATTCTAGCTGAAGTAAAAGTGCCATGAACGTTAAAAATCTTTTTTCCAGAAGTAGTAGAAGCTGCACACATATGCTGACAATACAAGAGTGCCACCTCCCATTATCCTGCTGCCTCTGATGCCCTACAACTTGTTTACTCAGCCTGTTATCCTACTTCTCCTACCTGTGATCATTTTGTCAGCTGCTGAGGAAGATACCACATCTGCAGCTACCTCAGGAAAGTGAGGCTCCTGTAGCTATGTATACAACTTCAGGGAAAGTGAATTTTAAAATGAATTGTAGAAGACACAAATTGTACATCTAAAAATACAGTAAATCCTGTATACTTCAGCTGTGCAGCCAACCTATGCATATGCAGCATGTCTCCTGTCAGATGGATGTACATGCCCAGAGTAACTTGTGCAAAAAAATGGGGAGTCAGCCATTGTGCAAGTGGTATCGCATCATTCTGCACAAATTCAGTAATTCTGAGATGCTGTACTTGTGCATCCTTGCAGTAGTTCTGTAGAGACAATGTATATATCCAAAAGCTTGGAAGCCTGCCAAAGACAATGTCCAGGTTCTCCAAAGTCCTGAGTGGACCCTGAGAAATAGCATAGAGTGTATGCATTGCATGGGTGTTATTACAAGCTGCTCTACATCCCTCAGGCTTTTCTCCAGTCTATTAGAAATGATCCCAGTCCTGGAAGGAATAAGAAACATGAGGCCACAAATGTCGTTTAAGTTAGCAAAGCTGCCTTTTTTTCTTATGTCCTTGACCTGATGGACCCACACTGCTTTTCCCAGAGGCTCACTGTACAATCACACCCATTTTCTGTTCTTTGCTGCTGTGAAATATTCTCAGTTGTAAATTGAGAACAGTAAACTATAAATGCAGCATTATTCCTAACATCAGAAACCAGAGGACCTTATGCAGAAATTATCAGCTCCTTTTCCTGATTAATAGAGTATATGATCATTATAGTATCTTTTGTCTAACAACTGCTAGCATGCCTTTCCCATCACGAGACATTCACCTTCAAATCCTTCTACAGCAATCAGAGGATTCTCAGAGGTTTTGAGCTTCCTCATCCAAGAGTGGATGAAGGATAAATGGAGCATGTGGTACTAAATATCAAGGACAAATAACAAGTTGCACTGCAGTAGCAATCTAGGTAACCCAAGCAAAGTTCCATCAAGTAGAAATTGTAGAAATACATGGCAAGGAAGTTCTGGGTGTTGTCCAGATAGAACCTTCCTCTGATTAAATTGTGAATCAGCTCCCCCATTTTGTGCACCAAAGGCTGAGAACAAGCATCTGGACATCTACCATCAGCCTGTAGACAAATCACACCTTCCTTTCTTTAAATTTATTCTTGATGCTCTCAGCCAGAGTACTCGTCTTCTAACACAATAGCAGGTTCTTCAGATATTATGCTTATCCTGCACTTAAATGCCTGAGAAATTATGTATGTACAGTGAGCACAGTATATACATCATGATGCACACCTATACATACATGTCTTCATGGTGAAACTCTTGCTGTACACGGTTGTGGTTTAATCCCAGCCAGCACCTAATCACCACATAGCTGCTCGCTCACTCCTCCCCTTGCCCAGAAGCATGGGGGCAAGAACTGAAAAAAAAAAGTAGTAAAACTCATGGGTTGAGATAAAAATGGTTTAATAACTAAAATAACATCTAAGAATAATAATAAATAATATAATAATAATTGTAATGAAAAGGAATAAAAGAAAAAAGAGAGAGAGAAATA
>WTSP01000319.1:0-15222 GCA_025331215.1 Actenoides lindsayi | reverse complement strand
TTTTATTTTATTTTATTTTATTTTATTTTGTTTCATTTCATTTCATTTCATTTCATTTCATTTCATTTTATTGTTTTAGTTTTCAGTGTCTGATGTTTTACAATTGTATTTTGTTTTTCAGAAGTGCACCACCTGCATAACCTATCCTGAAACTCTGCCTTCAGGAGAAAATTGCTGATTTGGGTTCCTATTAAGATCTTAAATTAATAATTATTAAGACATTAGATCTGTAGTTACAGATCATTTGATTAGATGCACATATAGCTATTCCCCTCAAAATGTGAAGTTTAAAGTTCAGCCTGAATGTTCCTAACTGGATGATCATTTCTAAAATAACTGAATGATTCTGAGGTTCAGAATGCTGATAGCACCTTTTGCAACTAGGTTGATTTATTTAAGACAGATAAGTACAGGTTTGTGACCAAAACTTTTGAAGATAAGTTTTGACTGATTACACTGTTACCTAACCTGAGAGTCTTCAACAGAGTGTATATGGAGGGGATTGTTTGCTTTTTTTAATCAAGAAATGTTAGAAGTCTGTAAACATCATTTACCTGATAAAAATCTTGATCCTAGAAATTCAATTATTCTGGTATTACAGGTTATTGAAGTAGCACTGAGCTCTAAAAGTCATAGAATCTTTATGCTGAACTTTTTTCAAATACAAGTAAAGACATGTTCTTATCCAAAAAAATACATGTGAAGGTCTTGCATACACCTATGCTGTTAAATCTGTTAGATCAAGACAGAAGTTGAAAGCATTTAGGTACCTAAATGACCAGAAGATTAAACCTAAAGTCTGCGTTAATTGCAAGCAAGTTAATTGTAAACTTCAGAACATAATTTATTTCTTCTATTCAGTCATTAGCTCCTTTTTTTCAGGCTAATTATATGAAGAGAGTTGTGGAAATTCATTGGACTCAAAAGTCCTCAAAGTTCTATACTCTTATAAAGTATTACTAAAAGAACTGCTGAAAAACTATTAGTATTTAATGGATATAATCAACTTTATTCGATTAAATAGTACCTGAAGAAAAAACCAACAAAACCAAACAAACAACAAAAAACCCCAACAACCAACCACAAGAACCCAAAACCACCAAAACAAAAAACCACCAAAACAAAAAACCACAACAAAACCAAACCTAACTCCACAAAAATAAATTTTAGAGATATTAATGGGAATTTTGATGTTCATTCCAAAGAAATTGCAATTTCTCCACAATACAATGCTGATTTCCCATTTAATTAAAATTTAATGTTAAGTTGCTGCATTTTTCACTGAATTTGGCATGCTCACATAGAAGTCCTGACAACATAAGCAATGTATGTACTTTATAATAGGAAAACTGATACCTCTTTAGTGTGTGCTCTTTTATACTGAAATGGGATTGTTTCAAACAATCAGACTGCAAGGAAGCTGAACCATTTGGCTCACCCCATATCTGCTTCAGTATTATTCTGTGCGTTATGCTAAAATTCCTACTGTGAGCCAAATGGTTGCTGTGTCTGGTCCAAGCACAGACATTTTCTCTTCAGGACACTTCAGCTGCTGATCCATCACAGAGGAGTTGTTCCCTTCTCTTCCCTTACAGGGACATTGTTCCCAGAGAAGAGCTGAAAGAGGAGCTGGTCCATGTTAAATAAAAAGCATGTGCACCAAACACAAACAAAACCAACAACCTTCTCCCTCCGGAGATTAGCACTAGGGACAGCAGACAGGCAGGATATCCTGCCAGCTATATGAAAAGCAAAAAAGAAGATAGGCAGTTTCAGGAGTAGATGATAACTCTCTTTTCTGGGAGAGGAGATAACAGAGTAATTTAAAAATAAGATTAGAGATGTGAGGAAAACCAAAGAAAGAGATAATCTTTTGTCAAAGAGCTCTCAAGTCTGATCATCATGGCCTCTGTGACTAAAAGCCACCAGCAAATGAAGCCAGCTTCATGGAATTGTATCCGCACAACCAGTTTAGAATGTGATTGTTAAAGACTAACAGTTTTGTACATATATCAGTAGTGACTAATGACACATGAGAAGTAACTTAGCACAAAGTATGTTGCTAATAAAGGACTTCAGTAAGATGTTGTTTAGAAGTTTAAAACTGTCCTGATTTGCCATTTACATAACCATTCCCATCACAGTTCTCTGATACATAGATATACATATATATACATTCAATCAAAAATTGGAATCATTATAATATCAATTTGTTAATTATGAAGTGTATTTATCTGTCATATTTTGCTGCAAACCATATCTGTTCTGAGAAGCTCTTGGATATCAAACATGCCAAACAGTTTACAAGCATCAAAAATTCCACTTAAGTTTTAACCTCATTCTTTCTCAAAAAGGGATAACACATCATGAAGAAGAATTTTTAGCATGCTTTTAGAACTCCTCTTTTTTTCCAATTTTTCAATCATAGAATCATAGAATAGTTTGAGTTGGAAGGGACTTTTAAAGGTCAGCTAGTCCAACTCCCCCTGCAGTGTGAAGGAATATCTTTAACCAGATCAGGTTACTCAGAGCCCCAACCAATCTGACTTGGAATGTTTCCAGGAATGAGGTAGGTATGAGGCGGTCTTTCTTTGGACTTTCTTAGATCCTAGATGGAACCAATAATGTCTTACATAAAACTGCAGTATTTAAAACTTTCATCTAAAGTTGCTTTATTTAAGCTTATCATGTTTTAAACACTTGAAAATCCTTGTCATTTCCATCTCACTGGCTCTAAAAAATAAAAAATCTTTAATTCCACTGGCAGTTATTAGGAAGAAAGACTGTATGTGAATCAAACACCTGCAAACACACACTAGTTGTTAGAGCTTCACTCAATTATTTTGATTGGTGTTTTCTTTCTATCCCCTATGATTTCTTAGTAGTCAATAGTTTTCTTGTATCTCTCCAGATTTATTAATTTTCTTGACAGAGATCTGTGCTGTACCAACTCCGAATAATGTAGATTCCAAACCCAATGTTTGATAAATGATTATCAGTCTTCCCTACTGTGATGTCCTTATAGTATAAGGGTTTTATATTCATATTAGGGATTTATATTCGTATTAGAGATTTATACTGATTTCTGAAATGACAGTCTAATATTTGTCACTAGTCACAGAACATCAAACCTAAAGGTGCTGCAATTAGGGTTCCAAAGAAAGGCAGGAATATTTGTGCCTATTTTGATATTTTGCCTGAAAAGTGGATTTATCAAAAAATGAATTTATCGAGAGCTGTGTCCTGGCCAAGCACAGAGTCATAATTGAGAAGGAGTGTTTAAAGAATATAATGTACCACTTTCCTTCTGGTTGCTCTAAAGGTAGAGTAAGGTGATAGCCATAAATAGGATGTTAATATCTAACATCCTTTTTACAGAGTCTCATGTGAGATTGTGAAAGATCTGCCCTCAAGTTTTCCCTGACAATTACCATTCAGCTATAAAAAATAACCATAGGTGGCAGCCTTCTGACTGCCAAAGGCTATCAGAGGAGCATGAGCTGGATCCAGATTTCCCTGCCAGTTCAGAATTGCCTCACCAATAGTGCCTAGCTGTAAACCTCTAGTGGAACTGGCTGCTTGCCTAGTTGTCATCCCTGTGAGGAATTTGTGTTCATAAAGAGAAATGGTAGCTCTTACAGCTTTCTGGCATTAGCACCTTCACCCTACTTTCAGTCAGAAATTTCATAGTCATGCTGAGTTCTTCTATAAGTAAAATCATATATTTCTGGATTTCTATGTACTTACTTGTTAGATAGTTAAGCTTATCTTCTGATGATGTGTCCAGTTCTGAAGGTTTGGCAATTCCTGAAATACTGCCTCCAAATTGACTGGATTACTAAAAGAGACCATGGCTGGAGAATGTCTGCAGCATTTTTAAATGAATAGTTTTGGAACTTGGGAAAATCCTGTTTCATAGATGTGAAATGAGAAGACTATTGAACCAGGCCTTTAACTTTTAGCCAGTTTCTGGAAGCTGGGTACTGGAGAATGCTGCTAAGCTAGCACAATCCCAGATCATTAATGCAAATTAGCCAATGGAAAGTTTAGAGCTTGATGTACTCTAGTTTAATTTATAAGTGAGTCAGAACATTTAGTCCTCTCTTAATTTGCGCTTTTTGTGACCATTACTTTATTTAATTAAATTCACTGGAAAAAAAAAACCCAAAACCGACAACAAACCAAACCACAAACTAATTCTGTTCTTGCCTACTAAACAGTGTTATTATCAGGAGATCGCTTTATGCTTTAGCGCTGTCAAAAAACATACTGTTATTAAAATTCGGGTATGATTTGGTATCGAAAAACTGTTGTATGTAAGTAGACCTATGCCTTCATTTTATTTACTATTCTATTCTGACAGGAATAAGGGGAAGTAAGAGAAAAGGCAACGCTACTGAAGTCAACTGAATAAACTCATCCATTTTTTATAGGCTTATTATAATGTCAGCAAAGGAATTAAAACCCTTCTTGAATGAGGTGTCCTTTGTGAAAGGTTTTAATACTAGGATTAATCTTCCCTGAAGTTAGTCACCTGAAGATAACTGTTGAGTCCAGTCTATGGTGTGGAAATTTGGAGGAGATGAAAGAAAAAGAATGAATGTGTGCATGCTTCCAACACCCTATATGAATTATTTTTGTTTACATAGGACTAATATATAATTGTTTTCAGATATGGTCATGGTCTTTGTCAGGATAAGAAATGAGTGACAGGTATATGGTCAAGCAACTAAAGTTACATCACTTTATTTGATGTAGAGACATAGACATAGTTTCAATCAGTGTTTAAATGGAGAGTGGGAACATATGTTAATGTCCTTTTTGCGTCTTCACATTCCAATAAACCTATCTGAGTTCCATATTTAAGAACACCTTTTAAAACACTTGCAAGTTTTTAAACTGAATGTAATAACAGTGGAAACCTCATGATTTTGAGAGGTGAAGGAGATAGGAAGAAACAGGTTGTGTACTTTCAATGTAAGCTGAAGAAATTCTGACTTAGTTCTGCATTAGGTCTTAGTTCTGCATTGCTGCTGAGTTAGCAGGAGATAACTGTCACATTGCCTTCATGCCACTTTGGATGAAGGGAAAGCTGCATGGATTAAATGAACTCAGAGTTGTTAGGAACAAAAGATAAAGAAAAAATTACCTTTACTGGATTTCTCTGGTTTTTTGATGTGTTTTGGTTTTTTATTTTATTTTAAATTAAGGTACACTGGTTTAAGTCTGAAAATGAGCATGAGTTTTATCCCACATCAAGTTCCTCCCCTTCACTTTCTCCAAGTTACATGAGAATAAATGCCTGTGAAAATTTTGGCAGTTTGAACATGTTATGGAAAAGTGAAAATTACTTTGTCCAGAATATGAGATGCAGAAGGAATAAACATGATTTTCCGATTTAATAAGAGTAAAAAAAAATCCTAAGTACAAACTCAATTTTAAGGCAATATGGTGGGGTTTTATTTGTTTGTTTGTTTGCTGGTTTGTTTTCTTTTTAGAAAAAAAAACCCTAGGAATAATTTTATTTATAAAACTGTGACCTTAATATAACATTTTGTTTGTCTATAGCCATCATTAAAGCAGTCATGAGGAAAATAGGGGCAGCCATGTAAGAGGCTTGTGTATTGGTTTTTGTGGTTTTGTTGTTGTTGTTGTTTTGGTTTTTTGTTGATTTGGTTTGGTTTGTTTCCTTTTAGTGGTCAGGTATTTAGGTGTTCTTTGTTCTTGTACGTATGGTTGGACTCGGTGATCTAGGAGGTCCTTTCCAACTACAATTATTCTGTGAATCTGTGATTCTGTGACAGAGAGGGGCTTTCGTTGGTACTGTGTTGAAAACAGGGTCAGTAACTGAGGAAAATAGATGGATTTCAGATTGGAATTCTCCTCCCATCTTCTACTTTAAGGAAAACTGTTGTTCAAGGGTTTTTTTGTTGTTGTTTTCCTTGTGATATTTTCATCTAAAAATCAAACCTACATTGCTCATGCATGGGTAAAGCAAAAAGCACTTATCCACCTACTCTTGATATATTGGAAAAAAATTCTGGAATATCTAAAGTTTCCAAAATAAACATCCATAATGGAACTGCAGGCTGTGTATCTGTACAAGTGCTAACACTAAAAGCCTCAGACTCATGGCCAAGGTACAGGGATGAGAATATGAACATTCAGGAATGCGTTATTTTTCAATGACTGTAGAGTGAGTTACATATCAGATTAGAGAACTGTAAAGTCTCAAACCCAAAAATATTGTTTCTCATGCAAATAAGCAAGGCAAAATCATAATAGTAAACTGATCACGCTTCTTCCTTTGTACTAGTGATCCCAGGAGATTTCTGAACAGCCAAAAATAATATCTACAATCAAGCATAGGGCTTCTTAGATGTATTATAAAGAAAACCATAAGCTTTATGTAACTTCAGTATCCTTATTACGAAAGTTAAAACTAATTAAACTTTGTAAATAATACTCTCCTTTATATATATGAAGAAGGAAAAATGAATGGAGGTATTTATGTCTCTTTTTCCAAGATACTGTTAATAAACTCTCCTCACAGTCACCCCCTTGATGATACCAAGGATATTAGAGAGGAGCAAAAAGGCCACATGTTTTTATGATCACATGACCATTTTCATAAAAACAAGTGCTCTGTGACTCTTCTGTGAGATTAGAAAATGCCTGAAAAAAGTTTTTTTGCCCTGATGTTAAATAGAGCAGTCTAACCCTCTATCTTCTATTGAACTTGCTTATCATCCAAAACAGACTACTTTTAAAGTTAGTATGAGAAATAATCCCTGGACAGTGCTAATTCCCTCCCTGTTGCATCTGAAAAGTGTTTGGGATTGTCTCACTACAATTCCATGACAAGGACAGGTAAAATAGTCCTGTTCCATAAGCAAGCAATATAAACAAGAATATACTTGAGTCCAAAAATAACCTCATCACTGTTTAATTTAGTACTATAGACAAGGAAAGATGGTGAAATTAATGCAAAAGCCAAAGCTAACATAGCCACTCAGAAAAATGTCTGCTTTCTAAGAACTGCTGCTGTGTTGAACTAGATAATCCCAGATTCTTTCACTAGTGGCTGACCCAAGACAGTCTATACTTTTAAAAATTAAAAAGGCTCATTTAGTCAAAATGATTCCTAAGGCTCTATTTCAGTGTTTGTGGTAATTTAGGAGGCTAGGCTGGAGTAAGTAGGAACATCATCTTCTTTTCTTTTTTTCTTTCTTTTTTTTTTTTTCTTTCTAGAAAACCTTCTAAACTCATCAGAGATTATCCTTTTTTTTTTTTTTTTTTTTTTTAACTTTCCTCAGTTGCCAGGAATAAAGTGAATGCCTGCTGTTTTCTGATCATCTTCAGTAGTCTGCTTAATGTCTAGAAACATCTTTATCTTCTTATCATCCACAGCTTTGAGAATCAGCATAAGAGCCTGCTAAAATCAATAATTCAAAGGCAAAGTTTTGATGTTAAGTCCTTAAGGACTTATGTATCATTGGGTAGATATTTAGTGGGAACAGCAAATTAGTCATTTCTACCAAGAAAACTAATCCTTATCTAGATTGTCTTTGACCTCTTGTGACGTTGTTCCCATCTCCTGTAGATATCCTGGCAACTAAGTCTTTCTGAAATTTCTTTGTAGATTGTAGTCTGATCATGCAGGAATTGAAATGGTGGTGCCAGGTATATTCTTTGCATGTTCTAATGAGTTTTGCTCTCTTACTCGGGCCAGCTGGCTGAGTGAACTTTAGATTATGTACAGGAACCAAAGGGAAAAAAAAAAAAAAGAAAAGCTCAGATTAATAAAGAAATAGCTGCATCTCAAATCAGATATATCTTAAGGGTTTATAGGGCTTCAAAGAGCTATAAAGACAATTCATACCTAGTGAATGGGAAGACCAAAACTGATACTAGGGAACTTACACCGTATAAATACTGTATAGCTTTCCCTCCTTTCTCAGCAGCATTTAGTTCAAATAAAATTAAAGGACCTTCACTGCTGGCCCAACAGAGGTCTGGATAGGTGTGAAGCAGAGCTGTGGTCTACTTTCAGTTCTTTCATCCTGAGTCAAGGGTTGTGGTTGCAGCATGATAACCAGTAGACTGAATGAAAATACTGGATTTTATTATGTTTTGTAGTAACAGCTATGGAAAGGAGAAGGTAAGAATGAATTATGGGAATTTTTCCAAAGAGCACTGGATGATGGAAGAGTTCATATATTATTCTTTTCAAATATAAAGCCCTGTTTCTGTTATTAAGTGTAAAAAAAAATTCACTAACTTCACGTATAAAAATTACTGACAAAGTAATTACTACGAAGTCAGCCCATTTTTAACAGCTCTCTGACACTATCTGACCCACCAAAAAGGCTAAAACTAAAAAGGAAAATTATGTGCTACACTAGAATGAGATGTAGTACTAAAGAATTTATATTGAGAATATGTTCACATAGACAGTCATTAAGAGATAGCTCTGGACAGACACAAAATTAACAGCATGAAGATATGTCACCTTTCTTTACTGTGGTAAACAAGTCCTATTTTTCCTAGCCCTTCAAGGTATCTGAGAAAGAAAGAATATCTTAGATCACCAGCATACTTCCATCAAAATAGAATGGACAACAGTAAAAGCTACTGACACTTCAAATGCCTTAATATTCTCCACCCAAATCTGTGGGCTGCCTGCTGTTCCTACTCTTCACTGAAAAATAAACCTTTTTTACAGCAAGTAAAGTATGTAGAAATGAAGTTTTATTTTATTAATGACAAAACATGATCTAATTAATGCTGTTCCTGTTCATTGTGTGGGGGTTAGACTAGGTAACTTTTAAAGGTCCCTTCCAACCCAAAGCACTCTATGATGCTATGAAAGTGTAAAATCATGAAAACTGAGAGCTTCTCATACTCAGTTGCTCTGTGGGATTGCCTTGTTGGGCTACATACCCTTTTTTCCACTCTAATATACCAGTCTGTCATTGCACTTTCTCAGGACAATAATGAGTCTTTGACTTATCCTACATGGACTGCTTCAAGGTACATACCAGGAACCCACAAACCTGGTGGGTAGTTTAGCCTTCATGGAATTCTGACTGCTGAGAAAATGTGTGTGGATATGCAACTGATCTGAAACAGCTACCTCCAGTAACTGTACACAGCCCTGTAGTATCACAGTTAACTTTGCTCTTAGGATGGCTGTTAGAAGAGTTTCTTTGTTGGAATACAAAACACAATATGCATGTAAAATGTGGGGTTCTTTACAAGTATACAATAATATACAAACATATAATTATGTCAATACCATGGTTAAATGTACAAATACTGTCAATATGTAGTGCAGGCTGGCTGCTCCCTGTGGACTAGGTGTTACTGTGGGTGCTTGGGCCAGCAAGGCAGGTGCTCCCAGAAAGGGGGCAAGGCAGGCACATTTGTGGTAAGAAGCCAAGTCCACATGTAATGATGCAGATCAATGAAGTGTGTGGGTAGGCATAGACATGACTGATGCATATCTGAATTGCAGCTCAGGTAAAGTCTGATGGTGATAGTCTCTGTTTAGAAGCAGCTCCTAAGGAAAACAAGCCTTGCTGAGGCTCTGAACTTTAATCACGACAGCGCTACACAAGGTCATCAGCTGTATTTTGTGTAAAGTGGTTTGAGCCCAGCCATGCTGCACGGGTTCCAGGAATGTACTCAGAGCCTTCACATGAACCTAGGAGGTTCATGTGTCCTCACACTAACTGTTCAAAGGTTTGGATTCAAAGGAATACAAAATTACAAAATGTGCTGCTTTTGCCTGCAGCATGCATGTAGTCTGCCCAATTCCAGGCCAGGCTGGGTATCTCTGGGGATTTCTGTAGGGCCTAGGAGTATGAAAGGGACATCAATCTACCACTAAAAAGCACTGGAGACTAATCTGGGGGCCAAGTCATCACTGAGAGGCCCAGAAGGATGGAAGGAAGCAGTCAATAAGGAGACTAGTGCTTGGCTAGGATATTAGCTAAAAGGTGCAGGGGCCGGGGTAGAGAAGGCCAGGAGAGAGATTAAGGAGGCTGAGAAAAGATAGTCAGGGCTGAAAAAATAATTATCTCAGAAACTTTCTATCTTTGAATGAAATAGTGTCTCCCATGGTCAGTTAGCATTTGGGTTAGGCTTAGCACTAGGGGTAGCACTAAGCCTACATTACAGTAATAGTGAGAGAAGTGGGAAGACTGCAGCTACACTTCAAATGGGAATGAAATTAAGTTCTTCAGACAAGAACAAGATTTCCAAAATATGATCCTCCTTATAATTTTCATGCCATAGAATCTCAAGTGAGTAGCTACTTTCAGGGAAAGGACTACAAATGGAGTTTGCTTAAGGGATGAGGAGAGAAGGGCTACTGATAAATTTGTGCTGGTAATGAAATAAGGAAGCCAGAAGCAATTGTGGGATCACAATATAATGTTCTTTGCATGAACTTGTCATCCTCGGATGGAATAGCATCTCATGAATATCCAGGGTTTGGGTTAGAGCTAATAATACAGTAAGTGGAAGAGTTATTCTTTTTTAATACTGAAAAAAGGAGGAAGTCCTCCTATTTAGACTGTACCATACTAACTTAAAGAATAGTGTGGGAGATGGCATCAAAAGCTTTGTGAAAGACAAAGTAAATGATTTCTACTACTCTTTCTTCACCCATAAATCCAGTCATTTTATCAGAGAAGGCAATCAGATTATTCAGGCATGATTTATTCTCTGAAAATCCATGATGACTTTTCCCAATCACTTTCTTTCATGTACCTAGAAATGTACCGTGAAAGGACTCAGTCTATGGTTGCTCCAGTGACTGAAGGGAGGCGTGGTGGTTTGGCTGCAGCCCATTAGGACTCATACACTGCTGTGGGACCTAGGAAATACTCAGTTAGTACATTTATAGTGCTAAAAAAGAATCCATGCAAAAATATTTTTAAAAAGAGATATGGACAATATTGAACAACAGGACCGTTTTGAAATTCATGTCCCATGACATTTGCTTTCTGCATAAAATGTTCTTGACCTTTTCACCTGTGTTTGAAAATCTAGGCCTTAATATTTTATATTATTTCCTGTCCACAACTGGAGTTGCTACTAAGAGTCAAGCACACATACTGAGAAGAAAAACAAAGTTAAAGTTCTATGTATTGGTGTACTTCAAATTCTTGTTTCTTCAAGTATAGGAATGTGGTACATTGGGGTTTATGGCAATACTAACTAGAGTTTTGTAGTGGGTTGACCTGGGCTGGATGCCATGTGTCCACGAAGTTGCTCTGTCTCTCCTTTCTCAGCAGGACTTGGGGGGTGGATGTGTGTTTGAGAAAATAAGGTGGAAAACCCTCATGGGTCAAGATAAACAAAGCAAAGGAAAACCAAGAGATTTATTCTCTACTTCTCATCAGCAGATAATGTCCAGCTGCTTTCTCAGAAGTAGGACTTCAGTACGTGTAGCACTTGCTCTTCAAGACAAATGTCACAATAACAAATGCCCCCTCCTTCTCAGCCTTTCTCTTAGCTTTTATTCCTGAGCAGATATCATATGGTATGGAATATACTTTTGGCCAGTTTGGGTCAGCTATCCTGGCTGTGTCCCCTCCCAAGATCTTGCCAACCCCAAGCCTGCCAGTGAGGGGGGGATGTTGGAGAGACAGCCTTGTTGCTGTGTGAGCCCTGCTAGGCAATAGCCACACACTGGGTGTGATCAACACCTTCTAGCTACCAACACGAACCACAGCAGTATGAGGGTGACTGTGGGGAAAATTAACTCCACCTCAGCCAGACCCAATACAAGTTCTCAGCCAGGCATTGTAGTAATTGTGACATCTTGGTTTTGAGCAAAATACTAAGCTACAAAATGGAGTGTTAACATTATCAAATTTTATGTGTTTCCATGTCTCTTCATAGCAAGATTTAAAACTGTCAAATCTTTACATGGAAGTTTTCCATAGTGCTCACTGTGTTTTCAAGCACTTCTCATAATACATTTTGTGATTTTACTTCTTGTCACTTAGAACACATATGCCAGGTGAAGACATTGAGATGACCTATTTCTTTTTCAGTTTGATCCATAGCCTGCTATATTTCAACTGTAGCAGTATTCAACATTGTGGTTCAATAATGTAGTTCAAGAGCAGCTATTAATCTTGACAAATTAAAATTTATTTCTGATTACTGAACTGTGATAAAAGGAAAATAATCTTAAAACAGATGCACATGATTTAAAGATACACAAATTTAAAGTAAAATTTAACCCTATCCACCATTTCTTCTTCAATATTAAGTTGTCGATTCAAAAGGAAGGAAAAAAAAAAAAAAAAAAAAAGCAGAACTTAGCATGTGAGGTGTGGATTCACCAGTGCTGGGTACAGAAGGATGATCACTGCAGTAGTCCTGCTGGCTACACCATATTCCACAGTCTGTCAGCCAACACCCTCAGGTCATTTTCTGCCATGCAGCTTTCCAGCCACTCTTCCCCAATCTTTGACGTTGTATGGAATTGTCACAATCCATGTTATCTCATTAACTATGTGCTCATGATTAAGAAATCCATCTGGGAATAGGAAAATTGGAATTGTGAATTTTAAAGTCACAAGGCCAAAATGAAATTTGATCGTTGATCTTTTTCCATATCCCTGAAGCAATTGATCTTACAGCTGGGATATCAGATTTAAAAGAAAATAGGTTTATATTTGAAAAAAATAAGTAAAAAAAAAAAACCCAAATTGCCTATATTCTTAAATAATATTTTCAGGCATTCATTCTCAGTTTTTAGCAACAGATCCATAGCAGTTCTACATTATATGCATGTCTACTCAAAAAAACCTGCCAACATATCAGAATTATTCCACTTTGGGTTTTGTTTGTTTGGCTGGTTTTTTTTTTGTTTCGGTTTGTTTTGGTTTGGGGTTTTTTTTATGGTCTAGCTTTAGACAGCTAATGGGAGTTTACTTCAGATTTTTATAGTATATGTCCTTTATGATATCTGTAGTTATAGTTTCCATTAAAAACTCTTAAGATATGGCTTAAAGCTGAAGTGTATTCCTAAAGGATGCATTTACAAGGTCTTGCACTGTTTTTATGAGTATGATCTTTTTACAGTCTTGCTATCTATAGGAAAAAAAAAAATTGTAGTAATTCTACTAAATAGAATTAAATATTCTATTTAAAAAATATTGAACCTGAGTTAAATTATTTCATGAAACCCCTTCTTTAGAATCTAAGGATGGGGAATTCAGTGAAATTTGTTATGTTTTATATCTCAGGACGCTATAGTTTGAGGTTCTAAATAAAATGAGACTCATATGAATAAGTATTGGAAACGAAAGTTTATTCTTCTACCTCAAATAAAATTGAAAGCAATACAATAATTTTATTTACTTTTCTTATGACAAATAGTATGATGTCCTACCCTCCAAATGATAAACTACATCAATTCAAGGCTGTTGTCTTACAATTATTATTGTGGGCATTAATACTAATAAAATATTTTTTAAATTTGTCACTGATCGTCAGTGTTTCTGTTAATCATCTAATTCTCCTAAAAATACACAAACCCTTTCAGGAAATGGATGTGTGTTCTTACATTTCAGTGGAATCTAAATACATGAAAGGTATGCAATATGACTAAATAGGAAACCTCAATGCAGAGAAGGACTAAAAGTTCAATGGTATGTTAACTTTTTTTACAGTCAAAACCTAAATACCAAATGACTTCTGTTGTTTATATTGTTTTTTATTGTTTTATTTGTTTATTTATTTTAATGTATATAGATTATTAACATCCTCGGAAAAGATACTGCTTGTAGTCATGTTTAGCGGGCGTATTTTTGCAATAACATCTTGTACAATGTTGATAGACCTAAATTAGCATACATTGTGGCAAAATAAAAGTGATTGTATAGACAAGCAGGATTTTGAGGACTCAATATCCACACCATACTCATTTTGTGAGTGTTAGTTAAGGAAAAAAAAAATAATAAAAAAAAATTTAAAAAAAATAAAATCTTGGTCATAGACTGATTATTCACCAAGAAGTAGAAGCATCAGATGAATTCTTGGAGTTTATAATCCATTTAATCCACCCATGTTGAAAACTACTGCGTATATCAAACCAAGTCTTCAGTAAATGTGATAATTTGGAGATTCCCTTTAGAAGTATTGTGATGGTCAGAACCCAAATGATAAGTCTCACCTATTTTCTTAATAAATCAGTAGTGTTTCCATCTTTAGCATATACGATTATTGATAGTGTGGTAGATTCTTGTTGCTTATATATGATAACCAGAGCTGGCAGCAAAGAAAAGAGATTTTTTGGCTACTTCAAAAAATTTAGAAATAAAAAATAATAATTACAAAAAAAAGCCCTACAAAACAAACAAAAAAAAAGCCAACCAACCAACCAAAAAACAACAAAAAAGCTCAAAAACACATAAAACCAAACAAACCAAATCAAACCTGTTTTGTTGAGGTTTTTTATGAGATATGATTCTTTTTTCATGAGCAGAACAGAAACACAAATTCAGAACTATCAAAAATACAATCATTATGTCATTCAATTGAAATGCAGAATGTCACCCAAGAAGATTTTGTGTAACATACTTGCTCATTTCTCTAAGTTGTGCTATTTTGTTTTCACCATATAGTGGTTTAAGAAAACACTGCTTTATAGTCTTAGTCTTATTCAGTCTTAGAACAGTTGTTAATTTTTCCATTCCACCATTCCATCTTTTCAGTTATGTTGCATTCAGATTATATTTCTGGGGAAAAGGAAACACACCTTATACAACAGAACTACAAATTAGATTAATTAAAAATTCAACAGTCCATATGATATAATAAATGCAGAAAGATCTCATTACTGGACAATAATAATTGTCATGCACAACCTTCAGGTATTTACTCCTATCTCTTGATGTTATGCTCAACCTTCCACTGAATCTTTAAAGAACTGAGGGGAGAAGGTAGATTTTCAAGAAGTCATCAGCATCCTGAAGTCTTATCTAGATTGGTGGGGATTGCTTCCTTGTCAGTCCTGGGGCTATCTTTATGTTTTCTATTTTCTATGACAGACTGCTTCCTTTCTCTTGGTATACTCCTCCCTTTACCCCTCCCCCCCCCACCCCCCCCCCCCCCCTCCCCCCCCCCCCCCTCCCTCTTCCTCCCCCCCCCCCCCCCCCCCCCCCCCCCCCCCCCCCCCCCCCCCCCCCCCCACCA
>WTSP01000318.1:0-67372 GCA_025331215.1 Actenoides lindsayi | reverse complement strand
ACCACCTCCCCCCACCCCCCCCCCCCCCCCCCTGCCCCCCCCCGCCCCCCCCCCCCCCGCACCCCCCCCCCCCCCCCGCTGCAGAGGAGCAAGAGTCATCTAATGTGAAATGTTCTCAGTCTTTAGTACAGAGTGAACTGAATGATTCTTAATTAGCTTTTAAAAATGCATTGTAGATAAAACCACATTAATCCTCTGACCTTCAGCTCGTACAAAAACATTGTGTTAATTGTCCTGAAAAATAGATAATTCCATTGTTACAAACTCAGAGGTCCTGCTTAAACAAACATAATTGTCAGACACAAGGGTCTGGCACAGTCACACTTCAAAATATTAAAAAAAAAAAAAATCTCTCTAGTGCTACTATGCATAAAGAAGGAGCTGCATCTCCAAATCCCTGTGAAGGGGCTTGCTGAACCTCAGCAGAAATGAGCCTCTGCCAGTCTCTCCCAAAACTTTCCGTGGTTGGGATGCATTGGATTGGAGTGGTCCAGCCTGCAATTTGACTAAGAAAGGGCACCCCCTCTGTTAAAGCTTTGTTGCCTAGCCCAGCATGAAAATGAAATCATATAGGTTGGTGCTTTCAGGTACTCATAGTTTGCTTGCAGAATGTTTCCTGATGGTCCCTTTCTCAGACCCTCAACAGTCTGGAGCTTCTCTGCTCCTTCATGTATCATATTTCCTAAAATTTCTTATTATTCACACACAGCCTTTATCTTTAAGTTTGATTGCTGCAAACTCCTTTCCCACTTTGTTTTCATTCTCACAACAAATAACATAGGCAATAAATGAACTTATAAAGCAATGAAAATGTCAGCCTGGATCATTACACCATTTCCTAACTAAAGCTCTGCTCAGCTGTCATTAATGATCTTGCCTTCCTGTTATTGCTGCATAATTTCTAGTAATTGTAATAAAAATACCTAGACCTTGTGCAGCATTTTTTGATAGTAAATCTTAGAACCACTTTAGAAGGATAGTCAGTGACTGTTCCTCCACCTTCCACTGAGGGAAATTCAGATATAGACATGTGACCCAGGTCAGTTGTCCATGGAGGCAATAACATGTCTTCTGAATACCAAACCAATGCTAGCTGGACTAAAGATCCCAAAATTTTATACACTTTCATTATTTTCTTAATGAAAAGAAAAGGACACCAACCAATGAAAATAATGTTTAGGAAGAAAATGCTTGTTTTTGCTTAAAAACATAAGGCCTGTTGTCACGGTTTAGGGTCAGGGCAGCCCCTTAGACCTATAACGGACGCTCTCTGTTAACGCCCCTCCCTCCCCAAAGGGCAAGAGAAAAGGAATAAGGGAGAGAGACTTTGCAATTAGAAAAGGAAACTAGAACAGCTTTAATGAAAATGAAATTAATAATTATATAAATGGAATATATACAAATATACACAAGACCAGTATCGAACCCAACCCCCCTGATGGTAATTACATCACCGTCACCACTGATGTTGTGGAGCAGGCACCGGGGGAGTCCCAGACTGGGCACTGCAGCAGATGGGAGCTGTGTTCAGGAGCTGGATTCTGGTACTGGGTTCAGGAACACACAGACCAGGATCAAAGGCAGAATGGACAGAGTCCTCCTTGGGTGCTCCAAGGAAGGAACCGAAAGAAGACTCAAGCCAAGCAAAGCAAAGCTGGCAAAGCGGTCCAAGAGGGAAGAAGAGCCACAAAGACCCTTCGGATCCCTTAGTTCTATGCTGAATATGATGTATATGGGCTGGAATGCCTCGTTGGTCAGTTTGGGGTCACCTGTCTTGTCCGCTCCTCCCTGCAGGTGCAGCCTTTCACTTTTCTGCACCCCCCAACGAGGTAAACAAGATGCAGCAGTGACCTTGGCCTGCACACCAATCCTTGGTAGTAACTCTAAATGTGGGGTGTTATCATTGCTAGAAGCAGACACTGTCTGTGAGAATAGGCTGCTGACTTCAGACAGTGCAGTTAGTTAAAAGAACTGAGCTGAAAAGTAAAATTACAGAGCAGCATTAGTTCTGTTCTCACTCAAACCAGGACAAAAAGGCAGATTGCAGCTGTGCCAGTGTGACTTTGCAAAGGGGAGGGAAGACATCATCACTCTTTCCCTGACCCACTTGAATATTCACCGGGGAGAAAAGGGCTGCAAGGGTTCTCTTGTGTCATGAAATCCAGCCCCCATCTACCACTGGCTATTCCATCACACAGTTACTTTCATACAGTGCATTTAAAAGTAATTGGGGGTTTTGCCCTTCTACTACTACTGGAAGGCTGTTCCAGAAACTCATTGTTAGAATCACTAAGTAAATCCTCCTACTTCACAGCCTAAATTTATTCCTGCCAAACAGAAACCCATTTGTTCTTGTGCCAGTGCTAGCATTAGTAGCTCGTTGCCCCTGCTGGTAGAAATGACCAGATTCTCTATGCTTACAGCATCTAAGCCCAAGTGATAGGTGAAAATTTCACAAGACTGTAATTGAAAGCATTTAGGATTTATCTTCAGCACAGAGATGCCCCAAATAGCAAGGACTGCATCAGCTTGAGAAGCAGAAGGAACATGGCCATGCTGCTACAACACATGCTTGAGCTACTAAACCTCACTGGGAAATGGAACTTAGTGACTACAGCTACCACTACTTGGAAACTGTTTCACTGGGCATGGACATGCAGCATTTAAAGGTGTTATTATTGCTTTTCTTATGTTCATCCAAAATAAAAAATAAAGAAAAAAAAATCTTCCTCCAATAATTTCCAGGTGCTGAGGCTGCTGCTCAGGTAAGAGACTTCTACACAGTCTTGCATTCAGCAGAGAGACATGTGCCGATGTTGCTGCCATCAGTGCTGTCATCCTGTGCTATAAAAGGTAGGTAAAAACGCTGAGAAGCATCAGTGTTAGTCAGATGGGGAAAATCCTGGCATTTCCATAAAATACAGCTCTACAAAACAGGAAAAAAAATAGAAACTGCTATATCCAATTAAGCATCCCGCCTTTTCTCCATAGACAAACTTGGACCAGTTTCCCTGCTCCTTCCCTTAGGTGTAGGGATGAATCAGACATGAAACACACTATCCTGAAAGATTCCTATTTGAGAATATATCTAGAATTTGGCTCAAATTCTTCTAGAGAGCCTAAAACATCTAACATCTAGAAAGACAGTCTGAAATTTTAAGACCAATCAATTCAAAGTATTATCAAAGTGTTGCCTAGACTGTCCCTGACACATTTAAGCTACAAAAATATATTTTTTGTCACACACAGCTTTCAGTGTTGGATGAGGATCACAGATAGGGGTGTTATCATCCCCTCCACCAAAGAATTTCTAAACTAATATCCATACAAGTTTGATATACGCCCAAAGAAAGTCCTCTTTCCCCACCTATTAGTCTGGACCTATGGATTCCCAAATTTTAAAGAGGTTAGTCACAGATTTGGTGATTCTCATGGCCCATCTGCTAAAGACAGTATCTGGTAATGTCAACATAATTATTCTGTAATTTTGTATTAAAATCAAGCACAGATCCTAGTGAATGCTTTACATAATTTCTGCTGTTATTTCCTTGAGCAGATTCTTGCTTCGTAAGGAAGCTTCAATAAATTTTCAGTCTTCCAAAGCACAGAAAGAATCACAAACCAATAATATTTTATTAATTTACTAGACTCATACTGTCAGTGCCATAATGCAGCAGACTACTTCTGCTTTGTCAGCTTCATACAAAGGCAAATAAGACCCAAACACTCTTCCCCAACATACTATGCACCCCTCAGCCTTGCTAATTTTCTGGGCAAAAGTCTTAGCCACAAATCTCTAGAATACAAGAAAACCCCGAGTCCTCACATTCATGGAAGTGGATATTCCTTTCTCACATGCACAAGAGCCAGACCACATGGATTGTCATGTTGAGAACCCACACCTGTGGGATGTGAAATTCTGCCATTTACTCCATTGCTTCCATTCTTCCTCTCATCCACACGAACTCACACTTAGTCACCCTTCAAAGATCTTATTATTTCTCTAGATGCGTATGTTCTCTGAGATTTTCTGGAGTTGCTTGTCCCACTAGTTAACTATATGTTTAAACACACATTATTATTTGTTGTTACTATGGAAATGTGGCATTTTTTTAAAGACTTCCTTGGAAATTCAAGCAGTGCTATTTTATCTTGCATGGAGTATCTTTGTAGCATTGAAAAAGAACTAGTTTTTCTATACTGGCATCCACCAAGAACATATTTATTATTCAAAACCCATACTTAGAAAATAACTTTTTCTATTATTGCTTACAAAACTACTTCTTATGGGGAATTAATTAATTTGCCTTTCCTCTCTAAAATTTCATCCCTATCTTATGACTAAGAAATGCTCCAACTTAACCATCTTTCAGCTTCTTATCCTTTTCATCCTTCTTTTTTAAATGTGGGCACCAGAAGTCCCATAAATAAAGAAGGAGTTCACTTCCTTTCTCAAGACTGTTGCCTTGAGAAACCAAAGGCATAATGATATTCATTGCATAATGATACCAGAATAATTTCTTGCTGCAGACAAGCTAAAAGGTCATGGCAAAATTGTCTGTATGCATACACGTGCCAGCTACTGCTTGAAGCGAGACATCACCATAAGCAGTTCACACTTCCTGTTAAGGTTGATTGTACCAACTACACTATCACAGTTAAAGAATATCATGTAAATATTAAGAAAACTGTAGGAAAGCATTAACTTGCAGATGAAAATATTTGCTTATTGTAAACAACTCCAGAAAATTAGCTGCTCCTACTTGTAACTGAAAGGGATGAGTTCGCTGATAATCAAAGCATTGCAAGCTTTGCACAAGTGCCTGTGCAAGAACCAAAATAAAAAGAAGTCTCACATCTGATTAAACTGCCTAAACTCTCTTTGCATAACAAATGCATACACAAAACTTGGATTATGGGGCTGCAAAATAAAGAATTTAGTCACAGAAACTTGAATTATTGATTTTTATTACCGTTCCCATGTGCTGATACTGCATGTGGAGCTTGGAATGCAAGGGCATTTCTTAAATAAATACACTTGGCGGAATAATGACTGGAGGTGAGTTAGAAATTAAAATCATTTTAAAGGTGCAGCATTGTTCACACTTTAAGGAAAGGCATGACATTGGAGAAACTCTCAGGGTAGAGTGTAGCTGGTATGCAAGGAATCCATTTCACAACAGTTCCCTAAGCAACACTGCCTGCAAGCATCATGAGGGATGAAGATTCCATGGCCAGACCCTGTGATATCACAGCAGAGATGGGAACTTGATGGTACTACAGGACCGATAAGCTGCCTGTTTGCAACCCTCTGCCAACAGTCTGTCAGTTTTTGACAAAGTACTGTCCTTTGTGCAAACTTTGCTCATTATAATATCATTATAACACCAAAACACACCTCCATCCCAAAGGCTACCCGCCTCCAAAGTGCGACCACCCCTCACTGAGCTTGTGCTGTGAATTTTCTTCAGCTATATCTTTAAAAGCAAAGCAAGAGAAATTGACATCAATCATAATAAAGGTATTTATGACTAGAGTCACTCAAGCTCCACCTTCAAGGTAAAAAATTATGAAAATGGTTTAAGTAAGGGGGGGATGTCATGGAAGACATCATCGTGGACAAGTCAGGGTGGATACTATCACCGACCATCTCTGACTCCTGGGATCAGTCAACAGGCTGAACCTCTCTTCCCCCTCATAGGGACACCTTTGTGTAAGATCTGGAGTTTCTGAGTATTTCCCTGGGAAACTTGGAAATTTTACTGAGCTGCTCTTTAATCTAATGCCTTTTATATATCTGCATGTGCTTTGCAGTGAATTTATCACCAGCAATCCACAAGAACCTGTACTTCTGTTGCTCTCAATAAACTGCACTATTCACGTTGCTACTTTCAAGAGTCTCTCATTGGGTGCCGCCAGATCCTTACTGGCTGCGTGAAGCCGTGGAGCACGACTAGCCGGGGAGTGCAGGGTGCTGTTAGCGAATCTGGAGCCAGGAGAGTTCAGATGCACTGAACATGACCTGACTAATAGCGCCAAATTGGACATCAGAATCTAAGCCCAGCTTCCCCCAGCCCCTCTGATATCCGAGGACCAGCTGGAATGCAAGGGCGTTTATTTTCTGCTGAATTACTTTACCCCTTCATGCGACACACTTCAACTGGTGGGGCTTGGTGGACTGAAGCATTAAACAGCAGGGGAACATGCCCAAAGGTACAAAGCAGATTAACTGCACAGTCCAAAGGACAATCTGATCTCTACAACCCAAAGGCAATTCAAGGCCCTTCTGACTGGACAGCGTCTTCTTGCCTTTGTTTTTTTTTTATTATTTTAGTCCCATCTCAACACAGTTGCATAATCAATGAAACTTCCATTTACCAATGAGATCCTGCTGAGCATAAAATGCCTTTTTTTCCTCATTTTGCCTATAGAGAAATTGACTTCTCTTGTAGAAGAGAAAACTACCTCTAAGCAGCCACGACCATCCATTGATTCAATGACTGTTTAAGCAACATGACAGTCTTTCACAGCTTTATACCATCTACAGTCTTTATGGGGGAAATAACAATAACTGAATGGATATGGACAAGCAGCATCACTGTAATAAAAAAAAATTAATTAAAAATGCTTAGAATGAAAGCAATGCAATCAGAGTTATATAATCTCCTTTGCATTATTTTGCAAAGTAACAACCACAAGAAACCTATGCAATTCTATTTATGTGGTAAGAACTTCGGTGACTCAACAATACTGTTCAAAATTTAATCCTGTTTCATGATACCTAAAGATTGACCCTATTTTCTCGGCCACAATTGTTTTAAACTTGACTTTCCCACTCTACATTGCAGTGCAGCACCCAGACCAGTGTAAGCAAGCACTGGTTACCACCTAGGACCTACCACGCTTGAAACCTCTCCCTGGTTTCCAAGTTTGTATTTGCTAGTGCAAGAGCATTCCTTACAGATGTGGGCACATGGTAACAGCCCTTAGTCTAGGCTTAGATAAGCCCATGAATAGGTTTAAAGTGACATTTAAATGCCACTTTCTGGGACCATTTTTGGTTCCAGACATATGTGTAAAGGCAATGAGTTGCAGAACCAAAACTAGAATCTGTACTGGAAGCACTAATGTGCTTATCCGGTCAGGGTTTAAAATGTTATTTGGCTTACACAAGCTGTCATGTAGTTGAACTGCAGAGCTCAAATTTAAAATATTCATGATCATTCTAGCAATCTTTTTTTTTTCCACCTCTCCAAAAGAGCAATGAAGAAACAGTCTTACATTTTCAAATGTAACTGTTTTACAGAAAGAACATTTTTTGTTGGGCTGCCAAGCCTGAGTCATCCCTACAGACTCATTTCTAGAAGAAGCATGCCCATAGGACTGACAGTTGATCACAAGCTATCTCCTAACTTCCATTAAAGATCTTATAGGTTTTAAAGTGACCTAATAATATTAAGACATGGTAACCTTTTCTGTATAGTGGCAAACATGAATAAAATTCTCTGTTACTGTAGTTATGAAGAGGGAAGATTTTTTTATTCATAAAACTAGGTCACTGAGGAAATAACATGCTCACACAGCAGGGGAACACTCTCTGAATGTGCAGATAGCATATTTCCCAGCTTCCTACCACAGCTTGGACTGTGCTGTTTGCCTCTCAGCTGCTTCCACCACGGTTCTGGTGCAGGACCCCCAGCAGCAGTGACCCAGGCCAGGAGCAATGGAACCTGGAAGATTCTCCACCTATATCGCTCTGAGTAGAAAATGGACCTTCTAGGGCCAAGTGAAAAGAGGCAGTGCAGAAGATTTAGCAGCTGGTATGCTAGAATACTAAGATGGCAAATAACAAGTGGTAACAACTTGAACTTCTAAAAAACACAGATACTGGGTAAATAATAATCTTTCCTTTGGGATTTTTTTTTTTTTTTGGCTGATGTCACCATATCAGTCAGAACAGGTCAGTATTGCCCACATAAGATTCAGCAGGGAGATCCTCCCAGCTTACTGCTGCAGAGGAGTTTGAAGAATTTCACAACTGCTGTCTCTCCAGAGGCTGGGTCACCATGTGGCATTCACCTTCTGGGGACAGACTTGGGCAGGTATTGGGGGGGTCTGGGGCAGCTTGCTTGGTGGGACTCATCTTAGCAGAGTAGGTTCCTGGGTGAAAGGCTCCAAGGATGCTCAGGCAAAATTGCTAAGCATTATGCCCATGACTTGCAGGGTTTGGGCCTCATGGCCTTTGCTGAAAATATGATGACAAGGAAGTCCCCAGGTGAATGGCTCCCTTCCAATAGCCCAGGAGGCTCCCTACCACACACACACAGGTAGGTATGTGGGTCAGGCACTGAGTTCCTTCTCCACCCCCACTGCCATTTCCAGGCTCTTCTTTGGAGTAAATTTCACTGTCAGATGAAGACACTGGTCAGCACCTCTCCAAATTCCCAGGCTTCCTGCCAGCGGCCAAATCTGTCACCAGTAACCCCCACAGCAGCCTTGCTGTTGTAGCCAAGTCACCATTCACACTCATTACCATGCTGAGTGGCAGGGCAGTAGCAGAGAAGGGCTCAGTGGCAGTAGCAATTGAGTAAGGGCAGTCAGGTCTCTGCACGTGCCAGAGGGAGAGACATATCTTTTTGTCTTTCCTTCCCTTGGTTTCCTATCATGTCACTGTTGGAATTGAAGCACCTGTGAACAAGGGATTTAGGTCAGCATTAGGGGTGCCTCCCCTCTTTGAACAGCTCTGGAAGCAGAGGAGCTCTCTGGATTGCGTCCTTTGAAAGCATGGTAAAGTGTCTCAAGCTTCATTGAATAATTTTCTCACGGCAGACAAATGGTGTTTCTTGTGGCCAGTATTTCTGGCTTCTGTGCTACGAACTTACATTGTCAGTTCGATGCAACTGTAAATAATGAGACAAGAAGCAACAAACATTCATCCAGCAACCCTCATACCACATCTTTCACAGGTCTCTTATGGCTTTGTTAGGAGGAGACACAGAGAGATCCTTTGCTGCTTCCCCTGAAAATTGACTCTGTTTTGATGGAAGCAGCTGTACTCTTTTGGCACTCATCCTGTCAAACCTGACCTCCACCCAACACAAATCCCTGGTAGGATCTGAATTTGGCTGACAGCAAGCCCTGTTATTTTTCCAATTGAATTTTGGAGATAGTAGAGATTTCTTTTTTTTTTTTTTTCCATTTTTACAGTAAAATTGTCCTCAAGGAATTTATATGGGGATCTTTCCATTGCCTTCGCCAGCAGGTATTTCTCACCAATATGAAAGGCAGCTGAATATCTAGAAGTCTCTTTGCTTAAGGCACGTAATAATTAACATGCCTTGTGCCAGGAGGAAGAGGATTAGAGTCTTCCTAGCCATCTGCTGAATATGCCTTGCCAATGTCAGAAGATCATTTTGCTGTATAAACTGCACAAAACATATATCCATACACAATTTTTAAATTTAGTAATTTTCCATTGAAAATTAAGTCTAGTTTTGAATAGTGCAAAAAGGAGAAGTGAAAATACATTACAGCATAACCAAATGGAGAGTGACATTACTGAATCTTAAATTTTAACTTTGGACACACTGACTCTAGTAGGAGAAAAAGGCCATGTAATGCAAGTTCTCAGAGATTTCACAAATCACCTTCATGACATCCATAGTTGCTCAGCAAATCCTTATGTGATTAACCAGATGAACAGGAAAATTGGAACAGGAATGTAAGGTTTAAAAGAGACTTAAAAATTTATTTGGAGAAAGTAATGCTGTAGGGCCTAGGAGGAAGAGACACCTGTGTCCTCTCAATGCTCATTTGTTACACTATCCTTCACCAAAGTATTTTCAATTACAGTGACAGGTAAGTTTACTCTGCAAAAAGGTAATTCCATTTTCTGGTGGATTTTGGTATATTCTTGCATTATTATATTTCATTGCAGTCTGGAGCAAAACAGATTTTTTTTGTTTTCAGTTGCCTACCAAGAAGGACAGAGCTCCAGCAGTGGAAGAGCCATGTCTCTCCTCTCCAGAAACTGAGCTTCTCAGAAGCTGGGAGTCATCATTAGAGACTTCTCTGTGCCTGACCCCATTCCATATGCCCAGGATTTGGAATTGCTGGAGAGCATGTACATTAGTATTGTCAGGCAAATTTCGGAGAGCTTGAGAGTAAGGACTTCCAAATATTTAATCCACAACAATCCATCAGCTCTACCCCTACAGGTGGGCCTTCCTCCTGTCCAGCCTTCAAGCAAAATGAGACCTCAGTGCTCCTCTACCTGCAGGCCCTAATGCAAATAATAGAAGAAGTAGGAGAAGAGAGAGATGATGACAGGTAGCCTACTGCCAACCCATGTTTTATGTCAAGGCAGAAAACGCTTACCAATAAACTAAGCCTTAAATACCAGCTTTCCCCTTGCTTCAACATTCACAGCCTACTAGCCTTTGAAATATGATAAAAGCTTAACAAGAGCTGCTGAGCAGCCTCAGCATTCACTGATTGCAGAAGCAGAACATAAAATACACCATAAGGACCAAACCTGGATGGAGCTCTATGCCTAAAAAGAATCTTTTCTGTCTCTGATTTTTGTAATTCATTTAAAATCTATACAACTCTATTACACTTCATACACTTGTAACAAGTACAAGCCTTCACATTGGCACATTTTAAAAATAACCAGTGAGTAAGATCCTGTTCTCATTTCTATAAAAACCTCCCCTACTGATGATAAAAACTGGTTAATAATTTAACAAAGTAATTTGAGTGTTCTAAAAGTGGCACAGAGATGTCTATATTTAAAGAAAGCACTTAGTTATAGGGGATTAATCTGCAAGAGAGGACTGTTATTTAATAAACACTTCCAAAATCATTTGCATAGGCTTTTAACATCACCTATATATGGGTAACTATAGGCTCCTCGTGTTGCCTGCTCTTGCGTTTCGAGAATGGCTCAACTGATGAAAGGCTGTCTGCTTACAGACTACAATATTACTCCACAGGAGATTAAATCAGTTTGGCCTATATAATCAAGATCCAAATTCCACCACTTCACCCAGGCCCCAACAAAATCATAAGAAAAGTTGGGCCCCTGCAATACAATTTATTGATCTGAAAATCATAGAAGAATTGGAGGGTTTGTGTTTCTTCTGTGAATTCTGGAAGGTTGCTTATCTCCACATTATCATGAATCTCTATTTATGTTGAATGCCATTTTTATTTATAATCATTTTGTGTTACCTAGGGCCTGATCATCATCAATATCTAGCAAAGACTTGAACCAGCATCCAGCCCATTCAAACCTCAAAGTCAGTCATCATGTACCTTGATTTGATAGTGAAGAAAGTCAAAACTACTGAACATGTTTTAAATGTTTCTCTTAAGCACCTTAACTTTTCCAACCTTTAAAACAAGCATAATATCAGTTTATCATTATGAAATAGATTCAAGAATAAGAACTAATTGGAAAGTATGGAAAACAGAATTAATAAATATGTTTCCTTTATATGGTTAGTGCATTCCCATATCTTTTATAGTTAATCTTGCAAGTAAAGGTATAAAAATACTTTTTCATGTTTTATGACTGATACCTATATTCTAAGATTTTTATAATTTAACAGGGTTCTTTTTGGTTTGCTTTGTTTAATATATTATTTTTATTCGTCAGACAAATTAAATTTTATAACCAAATTTATTAATATGGAATACTGAGCTTCTGGGTAGCTGAAAGTGAAGCCTGAAAGAAAAATTACTGTTGCAAGGCATTTTCTAATTTGGTTTATAAATAGATGGCTTTGACATACCACTCACAAAAACAAAGCTATAGTTAGCTTCCCTGAGGCAGCTGCGCAGCTGGGAGAAGAACATACACTGGCAGCTTAGCTGTGTAGTCGCCTGTGTTGTGATACACACTATCAAAACACCAGTTAAGAACTCAGGAAAAATTAGCATTTTGGCTCAAGGCAGAACGATAGGCAGCAGTCTTCAATTTTATGTTATCCAACGTGTAAGCCATTGAAGAAAAGTAAGCTAAATAGATTTGTAACTGGAAGCAACAGGTAAGAAACTCTGATGCAACTAACCTTGGGTAGTTTGGTACAAGGCAGGTAGACTTACAAGAAAATTACTGTTTCCTGTAGTTGCAAAGCTTTTTCACTGTTGATAACCATATAGGAAAGTAATTCACACGTTTAAGTCAAATGAACAGCACAAATGTTCTCAGAGTACAACTAGTGGAGCAGATACCTCATAGGACGGCACATCCCATCTGGGGCCTGATCCCGGCTAATGTCTGCCACTGGAGGTTTTTGTGTTGACACCAGTTGATTTCAGCCCAACCACACAGATGAATATTCTGCTATACCTACAGCAGTTTTTCTCTGAATCAGAACAAAACATTAAAAAATTCAGTTGAAGCTCCTTTACATAATACTTCTTCCAACATTAATTTTCAGCATGGTACACATATCTATTTTGCAATCACAAGAGAAAAATTCTATGTGCATTAAGTGACATACTATCAAGAGGCTGAAAAAGAGCCAGTATCCTCCCACACACTGCTTACAAAACAGCCTCTAGACATCTGAGATTCTACATGACCTTCATTTACATCAAGTGCATTTAATTTAAACATCTACTTTAAATAAAAATAAAGCCCACCACAATCTTGCCTTAAAGAAACATCCACACTTAGCATAAAAATACCATCAGAATTAGTAATTTAAAAACAAAGTTCTCCTTCCTTGAAAGTACAAACCTGAAATTCTGACAGAAGTGATAGTCACTTCTAAGTATTAGAAACATGAAAATGAAAGTTAAAAACAAGAGTCACCTTGTGCTTGAGTTTCACCACTCAGTCCTTTCATACTCATTTACAGCCTGAGCATGTTGCCTGTTAAGACACTGATAAAAACATAATGTAGCTTTTTTAATCAGTGTTGAAGAAAAAGGAGGAGAAAAAACTTAAACCAAACCCACCACAATTTAAACACTTTACATAAAATTTCCAGAGGAGTCTGAGTGAATCAAACTCATGTCTTCCCCACTTCTTCAGGTATAATTCAAGAATTTATTAAGGTTTATACAAACTGATGACAATGGTGTTCAGATTCAACTTTTGGCAAATGTTAATTCTTTCCCCTTATAAACTTGAGAGAAATGAGTACATTTACAAAGAAAAATTACAGTATTACCATCCTATCCAAGATAGACTAGGAGATAGAATTTAAACTGATGATAGAGACATGCTGCACTATTCAATCAAAAAGAAAATGAAAACAAAATGCTCTCTTAAAAAGAAATCTAAGTATAAAAGGAGGGACAAACAATGCAAGCTCACAAAATGGGAACTTTTGTAACTTCATCTCTCTAATAAACTTATCAGGTTTTTTTATCAGCAAATTTAGAAAAGACTGCAATGTGAAAATACATTAATCTGTTTAATATTACTGACTTAGCTGTTCTATAACAGTTTTAATCTACATACCTACGTTTTACAGAGTAGACACCACTGATGCTTAGGAAAGGAGATAAAGTAATAAAAATCCCATGTTTTATACAATGCCACGAGCCTGCTTTGAAGAAAGCAATGGCAGCATAAGTCAGCAAAGGAGGGCTGGTTTATCTCCAGTTCCCCCAGACCTTCTCAGCAAAAGCTATTTAACCTAATTGTCAGCAGTCAAACACATGCAAGAGAGATCATAGAAAAGAAACAAGCAAAACCAACAATAAGAAGCTCACAGCCCAAACAAGCCCAAAAGGAATAAGCCACAGCAAGTTACCCTGATTACTACATTTGTAAAATATTTAATAAATCAAATTAATACTAAGCCAGTTAAAAGAAAATATTGGACAGAAAATAAATTAATACAAAAGTCTCAAGCAACAGTAAAGCTAAAAGCAGACAGCAAAAAGACATTAAACGAACATGTACTTGTATGCATAGACTTGTAAGAAATTTCTAATTGTAGCAAAAAACTATGAAGTTTTAGATTTACAGCCAGCAAACCCATATAACTTAAATTTTCAAATGAGAACCAAGGAAAAATGTCTTCCATTGGAAAAAAACCAAACCAAAACAACAAACCTTTACTCCTGCAGGATAAGCAGAAAGGAGAGTTAAGCCTTAGAAGTTAGAGGACTCATTTTGTCACAGAAGCCAAGTAAAACACAAGAAAACCAAAGCCCATGCAGGTCCTCATTGACACAGCTGTTTGTTGCAGCCACCTCCTCCTTAATTGGCTGGGCTCCCCAGTTGAAGAAAATCTCCTCTGGCACAGCTAAGCAAGGGTTGCAGTCCCAGTTATTCTCCACAGGCACCCCAGACTGTGCCAGTGCACCAGAGGACATGCAGCACAAGCAGTGGTCCAGCTGCTAGTGGACAAACGGGCTCTTCACAGCGGTGCATGGTGAAAGGATGAGAGGTACAGACCACAGACTGAAATATGGGAAATCACCATTTAAACATAGAGATAAAAATCTTTTTAACTGTGAGCATGGTCAGATGCTGGAACAGGTAGCCCAGAGAGGCTGTGGAATGTCCATACTTGGAGATACTAGGGACCTGGTGGTCCTGGTGAACAGCAGGATGACCATGAGCCAGCAATGTGCCCTTGGGGCCAAGAATGCCAATGGCCTCCTGGGGCGCATTAGAAGGGGTGTGGTGAGTAGGTCGAGAGAGATTCTCCTCCCTCTACTCTGCCCTGGTGAGGCTGCATCTGGAATATTGTGTCCAGTTCTTGTTGTCCCCCCAGTTGAAGGAGGACAGGGAACTGCTTGAGAGTCCAGAGAAGAGCCACAAAAATGTTTAAGGGAGTGGAGCATCTCCCTGATGAGGAAAGGCTGAGGGAGCTGGGTCTCTAGCTTGGAGGAGACTGAGGGGTGACCTTATTAATGCTTATAAATACATAAAGGGTGTCAAGAGAATGGTGCCAGGCTCTTCTCTGTTATGTCCAATGATAGGACAAGGGGCAACAGGTGCAAGCTGGAGCATAGGAGGTTCTGCAGAAACATAAGGAAAAACTTTTTCACAGTGAAGGTGACAGAGCACTGGAACAGGCTGCCCAGAAGGGTCATGGAGTCTCCTCTGGAGACATTTAAAGCCCACCTGGACATGTTCCTGTGTGACCTGCTCTAGGTGATCCTGCTTTGGCAGGGGGTTGGACTAGATGATCTTTCGAGGTCCCTTCCAACCCTAAACATTCTGTGATATTAAAAATCCCCTGGGATGTGGCCTCAGGCAGGCTGCTGTGAGCTGTGGTGCCTGCCAACCTCAGCCCTTACTGCGGTTCTGCATCCATAGAGGAGACAGTTGTAACACGAGGCTTGCCAAAACACAACTGTTAGATTTTTGTTGTTTCCATATATACACACTAAAATGTCAGTCTTTTATGGGAAAAACTAGTTGAAAATGGACTTTCAACCCATTTTTTTCTGCAAATTTAAAGTTTTTGATTTTCAACATACTCTAGAGTTAAATGAAATAAAGGAAAAATAGAGGAGTTGACTCACTGCCTACACTAGGGAGCTTGAAAAGGCTGGGGTAGGTAATTAAACAAGACCCAAGGACTAATGACAGACAGGTGTAGATGCTTGGCTCCCTTTACAGCTTCTGTGAAAAGGCAGAGATTTCGGTGAAGGCTTAGGCAATAACCACATAATTACATAAAACTGCATTAATGATACAGCTAAATGACCCTCATCACACTCAACTCTGAGAAAATAAAGATGGAGAACTCTGCATTGCAGATTAATTCTTATTTTGAAATGGAGGAGTGTGAGGGACAAAAAAAAAGAAATTCACATAGAAAAAGTGAACAGTCTGCACAGTTGGAAATAAAAATGCATGAAATGCAATTTCACTAGTGCATTCTCTTCTAAGCTCTAAAAGGAAAAAAATACTATGCTTACCAATGCATTTAACAAGAAAACATTGAACACTAATAAGAATATAGAAAATTCTTGATTATATTGAGCACTGAAGAATTCCTTACATCCAAAAAAAGTGCTATACAAACATTAAGGAATTGTGGTAGGTGAAAATATGCTGACTTTGACTCCAACGTGATCCTGACCACAGATTCAGTCAGAAATACAGTGCATTGGCAATAACACAGGAAATGACAATTTACTAGAACAGACTGAAAAATTAAAACATTAGAGAAATCTGGAAATCCATAAAATATCTGTTACGCCAAAGTCAGTATGTTTATTTTTAATTGTATGTGGCTTGAGTCTAACACCATTAAAACAAAAAACACAAGTGTTTCTATCATCTAGTGGGCAACTGATTGATTAGTCGTCATTAGATCAGACTTTTTACAGAGCTCCTTTCAAGAGTAAGCAGAAATCTACTTGTAGCCACAAACTGCCTTACAACTTTCCTCTTCAGCATTCAAAAGGAAGCATGTGCATGATCTTTGTCATCATCACTTTCCTGCTGTTAGCAGTAGCTCAAAGGATCAAAAGTAAAGAGAAATATCATCCATGTATTAAGCAAATCAAGTAACATACCAGAAGAATGATGGAACCACAGGAAGCAGATGGATTTTGACAACTCTTTGAAAATGTTTGGACAAAATAGATAAATACTAAACCCCCAAATATTTAGTGGTCTAGTTCCAAGCCTATACAACACTTTTAGGTCTTACTCCTCACTTCTACCTCCCTCTTTGTCTTTAAACTTCAGTGTAATAAAAGCAAGTCGTGAACACACATTGCACGCACAAGGGAAGCAGCACCTTGGAAGAAGACGAGGACTACTGCTACCCTCTTCACTGTTAATTCTTGCAGCGCAATCTCCAGGCCAGAAGTTTCTAAGCTCCTGCATGAGTCAGCAAGGATATCTTTTGATTCTGCAACTTGTTTGTACAATATTAATAATGACTAAGCAAGCTACAACCAACATTTTCAGTTGCACCAGTGCCAACATTAACACACGGACACAGAAAGTAAGAAAAGCTGACCAGCTTCAATATACTAAAGTACGTTGCTTATTTGCGGATGTGAGAGATTTAAAAACCTGTTTACAAAGGCTAATATTTGGGAAGAACTGTTTTTCTGCTTTCCTTAAGGAAGGAACAAAACAAAAAGCCTAGATTTAGAATCACTGATACTGTTAAAACACATAAGCTGTAATAATGATCTGTGTTCCTATGTTTCAACAAAAACAATGTTTCTGCACTTCAAGAAAATCATTGTGGCTTTCAGGATCACAGAAACAAAGTAATGTTGTGCATTAAACCACTAATGACTCCAATGAATCCAAAGCCAACTAAAAACAAGCTATTAATTTAATCATAGCTCTCAAATATTCCAACTTGAACTGAATCTCCATTGTATTTGACACTTTACAAGCATATCATTGTTTGTATCTCCCATGAAAGATGCCATCACCAGTGTTGAAATTGGGTTACTGTATCATGTTTGTAACATCAGGTTTAGATGGTTGAATGATGTGCTTGTAATGAATTAACAGCACAGTAGTAACTTCATTCAGACAACTATGTAATACATAGCTATCTGCAAGCATGGGTTGAAAACTGCAAAGCATGTCCTGAAATTTTATGATGCATTGAAGCCTCAGGAAACAATACACCTGTACCTTTCAGTCAGTTATTGTTCCAAACTGAATTACCTGTGTGCATGGCTCCTGCCAAAGACCATGCCAGTTTAAATAGGCACCATTACAAGCGGCAAATGACCACTAAATTTAAAGAACAAGGTATTCTACACAGTGTATTCTATTGTTCGAGGTTCTAGTATTCTAATTACCAAAAATATTTTAAAAGTGGTTTTGCACACAACTTTGAAGACAGTTCTGCATACATTGCAAGAACATAATCAGGATTGATTTGGTCCGTGATTACAGAGAATTCAATCAATTTTGCATGAAGTAGAAACCTACTTAACATTATGATACTTCCAGCTACTGCCCTCATTTATTAAGTGCATATTCTGAAAAAAGCTGTTAATGCATAACTTGCCATGCAGTCGGCGCTTTTTAATTAATCATCTCAAATACATCTAACACTTTTTCAATGCCATCCTAGGGTGTCACCTTTGGTTGTCACAGGATGGGATGAATCTTAGTTTCACTGAAGTCAACAGAAGACTTCAATGGGTCACGATATCATACAGCTGTGAACAGCTGTTTAATTTATAAGTAGCTGATTCCATAGCATTGTGGTGTTCTTTCCACAACAAATTATAACAAATCCTTTCAAGTTATATTCCACTTCAAGAATAAAGAAACTACAAAAATGCAAATTCAAGCTTCATTTTATTAAACCAAATTTGTTCTGCTGAAGGAATGAGTAAATTTGTAACTGCAAAACTTGAACAAGGGACAAAACCTTTGCTTCTGGGCATGCTCAGACCAATGCTGCTACAAAGTTTTTCAGAAAAGATTGAGGAATGCTGTAATTCATAACAGATAAATCATTAAAGACAAACACTCTGGGATTTTAATTGCATTTGCACTAATCAGCAAAGTAATTGGACTTCCAAGCACAGGAGCACATATACTAGCTTGTTCTCTTTGCTCCAGATGAGGATACCATCCACTTCTGTTACCTGTCACTGATTCACTAATTTACTTTTGAATGGAATATCCTGTCCTTTTCAAAACAGAAAAAGAATCCAAATGTATGACTGAAGAAAACACAGAAACAATGTATCTGAAATCAAATGAGCTGAAGATACAAAGAAAGAAGATCCAGCAATAGCACTGGACAAGTCTGTGGTATCACTGTATTCTTACAAACTCACATTGTATCGAATTACCACAGACAGTAGAGATGGAGAAGCACATAAAAAATGTAAAGCATCAAGCCAAGAATACTGCAAAATACATTATCAATTACAAGAACATAAACCCCACAAAAACACATTCTAATTTGTGCACAATTTTAGCATGAAACTTAAACACAACTTCAGATTAAGTCATAGTCTCATTATAAATAGAGCTAAATACCTCGTTTTATCTGAGTCCCAGAGTTGCACTTTCACACTGTGATTACAAGAACACTGGATGCAAACTTGCCAGAAAGAACTAGCAAGTAAAATATCTTAACAGAAAGGGAACTGAAGAACTGCTAGGTGCAAGCATCAGACATCTGAAGTTTTGGGGATTTGCTATTCTATGTTTGGTTATGACGTGGCACTGTATGAATCTAGGTCACAATCAAGGTTCACAGTACAAATAAATATCAGAAAACAAGCTTCTTAGTATGAGATTGTTTTAAAAGGTTGAATGAATACTTTGTGGAGGGACTTTTCAAAATTATCAACTCTATAAAAAATACAAGTATGAACTTGCAGAAGGTCAACATTACATATGCATAGAGGAAGAACTGAAGCTTTTCTCAACTGTTATAAAATACCCTGCATCTAACTGGTGCAAATTAAATTCAAACCCCATTACTTTATTCCTCTTTAATCCGGTTACTTTTTCTTGCTTCTCTGGATTGCTACATGCAAATGTACTGACAAACATCTTTGTCCACTAACATTAGAAACAAAAACCCCAAACACCGGCCTCACCCAACCAACCAACTCTCCCATCAATTCCAGTGAGAAAGTATTTCAGCTGTGGAAGTTTTTCATTGGTGTAGACTTCACAGTTATGTTTCAAAATTTCAGCCGTGCTGCTAACGAAACAATGCACTAGTCAATGATGGCAGCAGAATCTGTATCATTTATGTAATAGAGAAGTGTTTGACTAATTCCTCAAGACCCCAGAAAACTTCATGCACATGAACTTACAGTGTCTCTGCACTTTTTTTTTTGTTTTGCACATATTTCCGTGAATTCTCTTTCCAAAGCAGTTTCTACACAAATCTCCCCTTTCCTATAGTGGTCATTGAGCATGCACAGAGGTTTCTAAACAGAAGTGAGGCACAGAATAACGTCCAAGCTTACAGTAACTCTTATTTTGACATTGTCAACCACAGAAATATTTCCAGACTTGTACCCCATCTTTTTTTTTGTTGTAGTTATATTTCATACTTTTTTTGTTGTTTTTTAAGGAAAATATATACCTCACACTTTTATTTAAATACAATTTATTTTTCTTTTTAAAAAACTCACCCTGACAAGGGGGTCTATTATTAAAAAAACCCAAAACAACAAACCAACAACACAAAAACAAAACAAAACCCCCCAAAAAACCCCCACAACCAAAAAAACATTGCAGGCTAAAAATATTAGTCATTCTATAATCCTCAAGATCTTTTTATTACTCAAAGTTTTGAGGAAAAGTGTGATGGAGAAACACAAGCCTGCAATGAATGAATACAGAGAACAGTATTTTTGGCTGTAAACAAATATGCCCTAGTGATCTTAAAGTACAATGTGCATTAAACCTTATTCACACACAAAATATTTCATGCTCTTAATGTGTACAATATTGCAAAACATAACATTGAAGAAGTTAGGAAAACATTTTTGTATCATAAAAATATGTTAGAATGGGACTTATCTATAGAGTTAATTTAAAGCTTTGCTTTAAAAGAAACTTTATTTAAAAATCTTATTTTCATTTTTCTAAAAATTAACCTTTCCATAAAAACCATTCCTTTAAAACTTTTCTTTAAAAAATCATTTTTATATTAGACAAAATATTAAATTATAGAGGCACAATTAGTTAGCAGGGCTATAAGAACTCCTATAACCCTTCATTTTCCAGTGACTTGCAATATGGTCATAAGATTCTGTATCTACTTACAACCACAGGAAAATTAATTCATAGAAATCAACTTGTAAAAATAAAATAAATTAAAATATATATACCTGTCAGACCATATTTGACTTGCAAAGGAACTTAGTTTCCAGCTGGCTTAAGTACATGCACATCTTTTATTTATCCTGGGAAATATGCACATACATTTAAAAAAACCTCCCAGAATATTTTTTTGAACAAGTGGCTTATGATGACAGTTTTTACATTTCCTTCAGATACTGCATATTAAAATAAACCATTTCAAAATCCACCTTTATCTCAGTCCAAACCAGTGACTCTTGACATTTCAGAAAATGAATCAAAAATTATTTTGTTTTTTTCAGGGGAAAATGCACAGATAAGTTCAATGGCAGAGAGCATGGTCAGGTCTTTTCTATGTCTTTTTTGGTTGAAAGATGTATCATACAACAAACATACAGAGACCTTTAAATTAAAATAGATTATACACTATACCAAATTGCAGATTTACAAACCAGAGCCCTGATTGTCATGTTTAACTCCATGCTTACCTTAATACAAATGAACTATTAATCTTGGACTTTAAAGCACAGAAACATCTACAAGACTAGGGTTTATGTCTCCAAAACACATTAAATAAGCTCATAATAACTCTTAAAAAAAAAAAAAAAAGAAAAAACTAAACCAAAACAATATGGTACATTTTGCCATAAAAATCACAGCAGTTAGAGCATTAGTGACCAAACGTGAATCACTATGAAATACAATTTTAATTTAACTAAACATTTTAAACAGCTATTTAAATATCGGTTAAAACAGATACTTGAACTGTAATACATTTAGATTGATTCTGCCTTAGGTTTATTTAAATATTTTTACTGAAAGTTTAAAAAAAGTTTACACTCTACTATATAAAATTGTTACCAACAGTGTACCCAATTAAAATTTAAAAAAGCACAGAAACTAAAATTTAAGGTAGAAATTTAGGACAACTCACTGCTATTTGGTTTTATTATAACTTTTCCATCCCCCCACTAAGGAATGTGAAATTCACCTATAAATTTACTCAATAAGCTATTTAAAAAGAAAGAAAAACAAACAAACAAAACAAAATAAAACCCAATCCTAAGCCTCTATTTCTTTTGGAATTTGAGATGTCACTTTAGCCACCACCATTTGAACAGTGCCCCAGAGAGATGTATTTTCTTACCAGCATGGTCTGTTATTGCTTGATGAGAGCCCACAGTGACATTTTGTCCAAAACAACTGCTTTGGACATTGTTTCAGGAAAAAAAGTCAATATAAAAACATGTACAATTATATTTCAAGCACTGAATTTATCTGAATTGTATCATACTGTATTAATTTTAATGCCACTCCATAGGCAAGTATATATTACGTGTTAAGGGAGGTGTGCATATACACAAACACAAAATACATACACAGAATTCAGCCCAGATTTATGTATCTTCATTTAATTTCTAGCCTAACAACCAAATCATTTTTTGCACTTTAGAATAGGCACGATTAATTAATACAGCTTCTAATTTACCTTCTTATGGTGCACTATTGTGCACCGATAATACCATAAAAACAATATGATACTATTCAAGCTCATTTTTCTGATGTACAGGTGAAGTCTAGTAACTAGGATTCTAAGTGCTTTTTAAGTCAAATGTACAACTTCTGCAGCTTTACACAGTAGAATAGTGCAATACATTATGTCTCCATATTCCCAGAACAAGAGCTGAGTTTACAGTTGTACTTGTTTCACATTAGACTGGCTTTGTGTTTCCTGAAGCTCTAGCACTTTAGTTGCTTCATCTACGACATCCTTTTGTTCCCTTTACTTTTCTTCAGTCTTTTTCCAGGTGCTGGCTATAATGATTAAAAAAAAAACCCAAGTCCTTTTGGTAGGTAGCTCTCACCTGGTAGAATGACATTTTTGAAGTAATGGCACAGCAGCAGTTCTTCTAGAGGGTTGGCTCACAGTGCTAGCGTGACCCCGATCTCCACTTACTTCCCAGTTTCTGATTTTAGAAGAAGTTCTCTCTGGCTTCTTGGGAAAAGATTCTGATGTGACTTTCTGCCTCTTTTCAGGAATGCCTGAGACCACTGTTGAGTTCAGAAAGGTCCTGTTCGGTTTCCTTCTCACCTTTAATTTTTTAGCATCAGGCTTTTCTTTCTTAAGGTGCTTTCCCACTGTAGTTTTCCTTGTCTGGCACCTATGGATGGAGAAAGCAGAAGACTTCTGGGCACAAGGACGAAGCTTCCTTCTTATCCCCTCTTTTTGCTGTTTTTTAGTTCTGGAAGTTTGTTTGCCTGTGGTTACTCTGTTTCCTCTCCTCCCAGCAGTACATCTGACAGACACAGGTGCTGCAGCCTTTCTGGAAAAAAATGGTTCTTTATTAGTGCCTTCTTTTCTCTTCCATATTGCCTTCAGATTCTCCCTCTCTAACCGCTCGCTTCTGATGGAGGTCAGTGGAGTTTTGGTAACTCTGCTGTTAAATGGAGTTAATCTACCATCTCCTTCTACAGCAGACTGGCGAGAGTTCAAAGGTGAAATGATCAAGTGTTTAAAAGAGTTCTCAGAGTGAACAGATACCAGACAATCTGATCTTTCTGTGGAAACAGAAGACCCATCTGTCTTTTGACTTGAGACTGGATCATTCCCTTTAGCTGGATCTGGCAAGAAAGATGCTGAGGATGAACTATAGAAGTCTGAACAATTGAGTGACTTTGATGGTGTGCTTTCTCTCTGTGCATCAGCTAGTGTCCTCACGTTTGCATCAAAGCTGAGACTTCTAAATAGCTGTCGAACATGGGAGGGCTTTCTGGCCTTTTCTCCAACCGTACTCTTCGGAGGTGTTTTCAGAATTCGATTTGTCAGTGGGTCATAATACTTAAAAGAACACTGTTTGTACTTATACCTTACAGAGTCCTTACTATCTGTGGAGTTATGATTTTTCCTCATTTGGGGAATATCTTTAGTTTTACCTTTACATTGTTTTATCTCTGGGCATGAAAGTACATACACCACTGTCTTGGGCTGTACAGGACTCATAATCTTGCTATAGGACTCAGGAAGTTTAAGGGCACATAGTCTAGTTTTCATATTTGGAGTTCTTTCATTCTCTGGCCACATGCTGCTTGCTTTCTGATCAGCTGGATCAGATTCCCTTCTAGAAATTTTTCTTTTTGCTACAGGGTAGTTCAATAGGCTTGTTTGGGTGCCATGGCTGACTTTAACCACCTGGCATCTTGAAGCCAGGCGCCATGTCCTTTTCCTAGGCATTTTAAGAATTTGTGGGTTGCATAGTGTATCTGAGGCTAAACACTGGTTATCAAAATCAGAGCCACCACTTAAAGCATCATTAAACTCTGGAAATGCTTTAACTGATGCACTTTCTGTTCTATTACCCTCAATAATATTGTTCTTATTTTCATCCTTCTGCTTTTTTTTCTTCATTCTCTTCCCTGTACAGTTGGCTGAGGTTTCACTGTCAAAGTAACAGCGAAAACGACCTTCCCTGAAATCACGCACAAGCTCTTCAATTTTTATATCATCTTCACGCATTATTTGAGACCAAGTCTTTCCCACAAAAGAAGGAGGCACATGAGGCAGAGCTGGAAGAACTGGTTCTTCAGTACGAACTACAGCATCCTGTTTCACTGCTTGCATTTTCTCTACTGACTCACTCTTTAAAACAGAAGAGAGCTGTGTTCCATAGTCTTTATCTTGCAAACTTACCTGGACCTCTTTTAGGAATTCTATATCTTTTATAGATGCCTTGGGTAAGTCTGTTCCTGCCTGAATAGGTGCATCACAGTCAAAACTCATTTCAGAACCCTCTAAATGAGTATGGTTCAGAAGTGATGAAAAAGTTAAACAGGGATTATTGTTTTCTTTGAAATAAACTTCTTCAGATGTAGTTCCATGGCAGTATTTCAAAATAACATCTTCAATAGTTTCATCCACTGAACTTTCATCACCTCTGTTCATCTTCAAGCTTTTGCATCTTGGTAGTTGTGGGGATGTCCCAAGATCTAGGGAGCTGCTGATACCCACAGTATCCCTGAGATGGAAATCAGACACCAAAGTTTCATCCTGAGTTCGTAAACCATCTGGTTTTGAGAGAGATTGACCTGAGGTTATACATGAAGAATTGCTGTGCATGGACATGGGATTCTGATGAGACACTGAAGGATGTTTGGAATGAACCAGTGCTAGTCCTGTTTTGTCACATTCTTTATGTGGAATCAGATTTGATACTGCCAAATTGTTAACATTTTTTCCTGTTTTAGGATTAACAGAAGAACTATGGATTAAAGGACTGACAGGAAAACACTGAGATACAGGGCTCACAGCTGTAAACTGGCCTTCGTGGCTACGATTTGCAATTTGAGCATCTTTAAGGGTATCCCATTTCTCATTGCTACAAATGCCTATAGACTTCTGTGATATTCTTCCAACATCTTCCTGTCTTCTTTCTAGTTTTCTAGTAAGTGCTCGTGTTACAGAAGTTTTCTTTGTGACCTCATGAGACAGGCATGGAGTAGAAGAGCATATTTCACCAACAAACTCCTGGTGTTTGCTGGAAATCTCTTGTCTGTCTCTGTTCCTCTTTTTCTCCATCTTTTCTGGGGACAGGCAAGCAGTGCTAGCGGCCTCTGCAGCGATGGGGAGTGGCATGTCATCATAGGTTGGTCTAAAGGGGAGAGGAAAAAAAACCACCTTACATGTAAACATGCTTAAGAGTTTTCAAACAATAGTGTTGATTTTGAGGTTGTTTTTTCTAATAATAAAAAAAAAACCACGAAAAAAACAAACAAAAAAAAAGAGTAATTACTTAGAGTACATCACCCCTAATGAACAAACTTTGGTTACCAGCTCTTCTACTTTAGCAGAGCTATTCCAGTTTAAAATGGAGCAGAGAGGGAGGGGGGAATATTCCACAAAGCTAAAGATAACAGCTGGGGCGTTAGTAGTCAATTACCCTCTTCATGAAACCACCCATTAAGAATGGTCAGACATACAACACAATCATTTTATAAATACAGCAAAGCAAGAAAAAGCAAATATATTTCCTCTGTTTGAAGTTCTGACCTTATGAAGAGGTCATTTCACTGGTAAAGCTATCATTAACTAATATTGAGCTTTTGTAGAGAGACGGAACATTATAATATGGCACAGTGTAAAAATACTAATAAGTATAAATGTCCCTTTCTCTACAAAACGTGGCTGCCTGATAGGAGCTTTGCACATGTTGCCAAGGAATACTCCTTGTTTCTCACAGACATACCACAGCTTCTAACTCACTTCTATAACTGTGATACCAGCAGATTTATATCTATTCTGTAACTGGCAGTTGTATTTGAGGCAGTCCTAAAGACACAAGTGTTTATGTCTTGCAGAATTAACAGAACAGAGAGATCTGGACTATTTCTCTTATGCAACACAGGAATTCACAAGGCTTCAACATGTGAAAGCTGGTCAGATCCGATGGAAGTAATTACTAACAGCTCCCACATTGCTTCACAGAGTGCTAAGTATCACGAGGGCTGAAAACCCTGACTACTGAGGTCATGAAAAGAACTACAGAATCACTTACAGGCATAAGAAAAAAAAAATTATGGAAAATAGCACAGAAATTAAAGTTATCAGAAGATCAAGACCTACAAGGTATTTCACAGTGCAGAGACTGAAGCACTGTCCATTATACAAACAAACAAAAAATGCTGTCCAAGGAAAGACAAGGGCAGTCACATGAACATCCAGTAGATCCAAGTCCCCTCCAATCATTATAACAAAAAAAAAATCACACTGGCCACATAAAATGTTAGAAAGCACACCATGCTATTCATAACAAAATAACCTACATTTTACTTTAGCTATTAGCATATTTACTTCATTGACTAACATGATGTACATACCCAATACTGACTGCCAGTACTCTATTTGAACTAATAGTGCAAGTTATATTAACACACAGCCCCCCAAAAAAGATATTTGTTATTACAAACTCACTACCTAATGCTCCATAGGTCAAGTTGAATCCAGGGGGTTTTTTTAAGTCCAAACATTATAAGCTGAAAAATTCATGCTGAAGAATTTTACCTTTGGTTACTTTTCAAAGGTTAGAATGCATGCATTACATACCAAGATATTAAAAAAAAAGTCAGCTGTATTATACCTGTTGTCATGGTATCTGTGGGGATGATGCTGTAAAACATCTTGCAGGAAACGTTCCATCAAGCTACTGGTACCCATACGATTCCTACAGTAAGTGGTAAAATGTCTGTGCTGGGAGCTGAAAACATGCTGATTCAAAGATAAAACAAATGATTAGCTTAATCCTACTGTTAACACACTGGCTGGTTCATAAAAATTACTTCCCAGGTAACTTTCCCATTACACTGTTGCCCAGTTTAAACATTACACTGTTGCTATGAAAATATTTAAATAAAAAGAAAAATCTTCAGCCTTTTCTTCTTTAAGGCCTTAATTAAATGAGATTTTTAAGCACACTTAAGGAGTCTCAAATAATACTAAAGTGTATTGAAACATCTGAGTTGGAACATAAATTAGCAGCTCTGACAGCCGCTCACAAATCCTTGTAACTAGTACAAATACTCTAAATGTTATCTATAAATAACTATTAAAATATTCTTCAATTTCTTATGACTAAACATCCTATAATTCACTCCAATTAAAGAGAATTTTCATAAGCACACAAAATGAAATAGGCTTCTACTTTTTAATTAAAAAAAGTCTAAAAAAATTCCTGTTTGAGACCGACAGAGTTAAAGAACAGAAAAAACAGTTGATCAAATGTCTTCAGCCTTGGTATCTACCATATACTATATACTTTAAAATATATATCAATCTCAAGATTAAAGCCACAGAAATAAACCTGTGACGCACCACCATGTGCCACTTCAGAAAAGCAGACTCCCCAGCAACTTCTTAACAGGCAACAGATAAGAAGGGTATCTTTTTCTCAATGTATACATTATCCAGTTCACAAATGGATTATTTGTCATTCGGTATTGGTTGTTCAGCGTAGACGCTGACATTTTATAAAGCTGATAAAGCCTTGTGGTACTCCTTGCTATCTGTTGCTGAACTATGCAGAAGCTTTCTCACCTGTTCCAGATTAGCGTAGTGTACATGGCAACAGTTGCAGTACCCTTGTCTGGTTTGCACAGTGGATACTCCTGGCAGAGGATGTTCTTGCCCTCTTGTGTTTGAGCTGAAAGAAGCAGGTAATGTTACCCAGACATGCTGAGCTGTTGAATTCCAGTTCTTAACATGAAAATTCTAAATATCTACCTTACTATAGAACTGGAACAAACTTGCAAGATAAATATTTCTATTTCAGAATTGCAATAGCAAGTAGGACTAGATATTTTAAGGGATTCTTAAGCAAATCTCATTAAAGAACATTTCTCTGAAATGCAGAACAAAGGATAACAGGTTGAAGGTACAGCTCACACAAATGCTAATTTCAGTTAGCTGAAATTTGAAGAGAACTGTCTCTACAGGAAAAGGCAAAGTCATCTTTTAATTCTTCTGGTTTTTAGTATTTTTAAATTTATAAAAATAGACCAAAGACAAAGAAATCCTGACACCCACACATTAGTTTTGGGTGCTACAATACACCTTCCCCACAGCTGTTAGTAGTGTATGGGTACAAGATAAAAAGGATTTACATTACACACTCGATCTGTATTGCATCTCTGTCATGCATTACACATGATAACAGGTAAGGTTGAAAAACAGATTATTCCTAGTTTAATTTGTGTAAGTAGTAAGCTAGGTGCCAGTTAGATAATCACCTAACTTACCTGCTATTACTGCCCTGTTGCAGAGAGCCTTCAACACCATGTCTTTTGTTTCCTATAGAAAAAAAACAAACAAAAAAAAAGAGAATATAAAAAAAATGGAATAGAGTTTTACATGCAATTAGTTACGTCTCTTATATTGCATTTGTCAAAACTACTATTTTAAAGGGAGATAAAAAGTTTAGTAAGTTCGAGAAAGCATGCAGAGAGAGATACCTTTGTCCTCAAAGTTCCTCTAAGAGCTTCAAAAATAAGCTTTTTTCTTTAATGGTTGAGGTAAGTGGGAATTTTTCTACTGATGCATCTGGGATGAAAATTAGGCATTCTACATTTCTATTGCTACATCCGTGATCACTGAGATAAAATGTGGCATGTCTTAACAGCTTATTGCAGGACAAGAAAATTACACCTACATGGAAACTCTGTTGATGATTCAGAAGTCAATTCTTCCATGTAAGTTCCTTAATGAAATTTAGGAAATCAAAGTACGCAATTGAAAGTACAAGGTGAACTAATGCTTCTACTGTTAATTACAGTTAAAAAAAAAAAAAGAAAGAAAAAGAATGACAACAAAAACATCTACTTTCTAAACCTCTCACCTTGTGCTGAAGAAGCAGAGGCTTCATCTGATGGTTTGATTCTGTCAAACATCTGTAAGTAAAAAACAAAATAAGAAAAAAAAACCCAACCAAAAAACATGAAACAACCCCACAGTAAAGCCCATCCTCAAGTTCATCCTTCAGTCCAAGCTCCAAGCTGTTCAGAAACACTCTATTGTTTGAACTATAGACCAAGACTTGACTTAAATGAAACTGCACTGTAAAAAGATTTTTTTTTCTATATTACCCTAAAATTATATTTAACAATGCATGTTAGCTATGATAGAATGGGCTAATTTCTGATCTCATTAAAAAAATCAAATACTATATTTAGGGATACTGTTTCATTATTAAGCAATAGCCTTGTCAAATGTATTTCAGTACTTAATTTCCTAAGTTGCCTTTACAATAAAAATGAAAGAGGTAGGCTAATAAAAAACATAAAAGACTTAGAACGCAAAAAATAATTATCCAGTCTGGAAAAGTAATCCTTGTTGCTGAAAAGACCTACAAACCAATATTGAATGACACAATTTTTAATTAAAATGACTGAAGCAACATGTAGTTATATGCTTTAGGGCTCCCAAACACAATGGGCTTCTGAGTTTCCCACAGTCCTTTCACATTATGAAATGCAAGCATCAAATCAGCTGTCTAGTACAAACCTTAGAGGCATCAACCTTCCTCATCCACCACAGCTGAATCCAGACTAGAAAACAGTCAATGTCGAACAGGGGGCCATTTGCAGTGCAGGACACTTATCTCTTCTCATCCCATCTGGCAACAATAAAGAGCTTTTTAAAACAGAGTTTGATAATGCATGTTTTATATGCCCTAAGGCATGTAAATTTTTCTGTACCACTTTGCAAACACATAAGTCAACAAAATGGATAACTCTCTTTTTGAAGTCTGTAGTACATCCTTCTTTTTTATTACGGAAGTTGTTTTCACAGTCTTTCCTACATAAATATTAACTGTTCCTTCTGGAATAACTTCATTCCTTCTTTGTTCCTCATAGTCCCGATGTATTAAATATTGTTGTTTAGGATGCGAGCACTCATGAAATTAAATATCCTTCTACAACAACAGAACCCAAATTCCTCAATATTAAACAAATCTAAATTAATCTGTTTTGAGCATCATTTAAGAACCTGCTCAGAAAAACAATGTTTTGTTTTGTTTATGTTACATAAACCGGTTAGATATTGCAATAATACATTAACTGGAAATTTCAGAGTAGGTTAGATATTTGACACATTTCATAAATTAATCATTATATACTCAATGAAGTATTATCATTACCATTACAGACAGGAAAACAGAAAGGCCACAATAATTTGCACATTTGCTGTCACCAGTATGATAGTGAAAGTACCACATCCTGTCTCAAAACTTAGCAATTCTTAGATCTGCTCTTGGCTTGCCATTTATGTAATTGTGGGATGACAAACTTAGAATTTCAAATCAACTACTTTCACTTTTTATTCTTCACAAACTGTTTTTACAAGAATAATTCCTTCCCTTTTCCTTTAATGTTTTCATGTATGTAATAAAGATGCTCCTATACAAGGCTATATGTCATCAGACTTGATAGATGTGTTGTTTGTTTAAACTTGTATTGCTCTTTCCCTGACTATTCACTGCTCATATAAAAAAGCAGATTTGTTGAAGCAGTTATCAGACGGAATATCTTAATATCTCAACTCAAAAACACCCCAATCCAAACCAAACAACAAGCCACAAGATTCATTCTCCTTTCCACAGTGTATCAATTCATTTAATAATATTTAAAAAACCAAAACCAAAAAACAACCCAGCTGTTCTTATAAACCTTCTCACCAGGCAACAGAGAAAAGCTTTCTTGATAAGTCAGTTGATCTCAGCCACCCTCTTCTGTGCCCTATACAGAGCTGGGACCCAAAAGAAAATGAAGAAAAAACCCAAAAGACTACTTTTCGTCAGGACAAAGCTTTTTGTTACAGTCCATAAAAAACAAAACACAAAATAAATGTTCAGATCAACAATAAGTTGATCTTAACAGTACAAGTAACAAAGGTGCTCAAGTTGGAGAGGAAATAAACTTGCCCAGAGAAAACTCATACAAACTTTAAAAATTATTTTAATATAATACAAAAATTAGTTAGATGAAAAATGCTTCAGTGATTAAGATAAAGCTACAACAAATGTGCAGCAAAATAAGAATGTAACCACCACAGACTACCCCACTGGCAGGGTGGTCAGACTGTCAGCAGGGGTCACCACAATCATTCATCCCCTTCCACTGCCCCGAAACTGGATTAAAGCACCTCCATACAGAAATGTGTAGTTTCTTATCAGAGATGCCAGGTAGCAGCAACTGCAATATGTTGGAAAATAACAGTTCGTTACTTCCCTGTTTCAAGGAATAATTTCAATAGTGGTGAGCTGCTGAGCGTTCATGCACCTGCAAGTACAATTCTCTAAGTTACACCCCTATGTCAAGACACAGACTCATAAACATTTAAACCAAGCTAAGAGTGTAGTAACTTTAGTTGACATATTTTTCCTGTCCTGTTAAAAGTACTCCAGTCTGGACATCTTCGTCATCTTTCTACAGTTAAAGGAGATTTGATAGACCAGATGTTTTTACTGAAGGAGTGGAATGTTAGGTAAAACTTGTAAAAGCCTGGCTAACCCTCAGTAACTGACAGAAAAACTTCAGAGGAAGACCTTTCAGAGATACCTGTGTACAAAGCTGGCAAGAGAGGAAAACCTATTCTCTTTATCTCAGTGAGATATCTTTTATGAGATCACTATTGTACAGGACAAAGAAAAAAAGCTGAACTCAAACTATATACAGATTGCTTACCCTATGAAGTCAAGCTCAAACCACAGGCTAGTAATGTAAAGGAAATTTGTTATGTAGGTACCTTATTTATGATGCCAAAACCTGTAGAGCCTAACTGCAATCCTTACTTTAACAAAACTACAGCTATAAATCCAGAGGATTTTTCAGAGGTTCATACAAAGCGTGCAAAATTCTAGCTTAGTCAAGATACTGTAAATATCTTAAACTGTTGGGTTAAAAGGTAACCTATATCTGTACAAGCCTTAGCTTAAACATTTTAACACTGAAAAATCCTGTATATTGTAACAATTGTAAAAGCAGCTGGCTACATCCCAAAATGTTTGAGTTGGGAAATTTCTAACCGGGCTACTTTAGCTGTCTTGAACACAAATGTTTCTTTTTGCTTTCATACAAATTACCCTGCCTACAGCAGGCAGAGGATGAAAAGTCCCAGACAATCCCATTTAACAAGAAAAATCCATAAAAAGGCAACCAAAAGGCACGAAATATACACAGAAGGACACACCCCCAAAACGAAACCAAAAAACCACACACACAAACAAACCAAACCAAACCAACAAAAAACCCAAAACACAACAACAAACCAAAACAACAACAACAAAAAAAGAGGGGTAGATCCTAATATTATACATGTCAAAGCATCAAAGAAACTCTCCAGACAGTGTCACTCTTGCACTGCAACAGGTAAAATATAAATACAAAAAGGGCATAAGGGCCAGTCAAAACCACTCTTCCAAAAACACCCCAAGAAAACCTCTACTGCCCCTTCAACTGAGAAAGTCCCTGCGGGGCAGAGAAGGAAAAGAAGGGGGGAAAACTCCTCCTTCGACAAAGCCACCTGCCTCCCAACAGCATTAGCACGAACAGGGAGACAGTAACTTATTACAGGAACCGCTTTTGCCCCATCGCCCCACAGCACCGGCTCGGAGCCCGGGTCCGAGCACGTTCCCCGCCCCTCCCCGCCTCACCGCCCAACCGCCGCCCGCGGCCCAGCGCTGGCTTAAGGGGGGGGGGGGGGCCCTGCTCTGCTTTGGGGGAGCTCCGCCACGCGCCACCAGGCGTCCGCCCCCGCGCGGGGCTGCCCGCCTCGGCATGGGATGAGGGGGCGCCGAGCGCCCACGCAGGAGGGACGCTGAGCGGCGCGCGGACCCCGCCCCAACGGCCTCTCCCGAGCCCAGCCAGCCGCCTTCCACCCGCCCGGCCCTGCGCGGCCCGACTCGGCTCGGTGCGGCCCAGCAGCGCGCTCCCGCCACCCGGCTCCTTCGCCGGTGCCGTCTCACCTCCAATCTCTTCCCCGTAAGCTCTTCCGTGCCACGCTGGGGTCAAGGGACGCCATCCTCTGCTTCCTGCTCCGGGTCGAGTCGGCGTGGCGGAGGCGGGGCAGAGCAGAGGGGGTGTGCGGTGGGAGGGGGGAGGAGGGTCTGTTGTTTTCCCTTCGGGCACCCCCTTCCCTTCAGCGTTTCTCTCCACCCACTTGGGCTCCTGCACTGCGGGAGGCGAGCCCGTGCTGCCGGGTGAGGCGACCGATGACTCCGCGGGAGCCTCCACCCGTGCGCCGCCGTTTCCGTGCTCCCGGAGGCCTCGGCCCTCTAATGGGCGCCGGCCGTCTGAGTAAAGCGGGGAAGTGCCCCTCGCAGCCTTGTCGCCCCTCCGGGCCCTGTTCTTCCCTGCTAGCTGCGCTAGCGCAGGTTGAACGGAGCCTGGAAAGCCTCGTCTCCTTCAGCCAAGACGCTAGAAACTTCTGCCAGCAAACCGTGTTTGCACCTTTTTGTCAGCTCCACTTGTTTTTGGTTTTGTTTGGGGTTTTTTGTTTGTTTGTTTTGTTTTGTTTTCTGTTTTGGAAGTAACTTTGCTAAGTTTTACTTCCACAACTGTGATAGTTATTTTCTCCTTCAAAACACATTATTTCATATGCTTAAGAGCAGGCTATAGTGTTTATGATGGGGTGGTTTATTTGTTGAGGTTTTTTGTGTGTGTTTGTTTGTTTTTAATTTTCTGTCATTAAAAATCACTTCCTTTTTCATGTTATACCTTGTTTATATAAAGTGTATCAGAAAGTGAAAGGTCTTAGTCTGGTTGGGTTTTTTTTTGATTGAGTTAATGCTAGATCTGCTTTTCTTTTCCTCAGAAACTGTTTTAAGAACATGACCCTAGTTCAGATTCTCTTTTGTTTTCAATTGTAGGGTTTTTTTAACATTTATCTAATTTTTTAACACTTATCTAATCTACCGTGGGAAACCAGCTATTACATATTTCTCTCATTACACTGAAGCAGCAGGACTTTTAAAATAATCTGTGCAGACAAAAAGATAATTAACACCCTTATGTGTTAAGACAGGTGCAGATACAGGCTGGGATTGTGCAATGGGGGAGAGGAAATAATCAACTTGAATACACCATAATATGAAAATATGAGCAGGGGCTGCTGTAAAAAGACACAGTTATGTGATCATGAAACCATAGCTTAAAAATGTTTACCCACGCTGAACAAGTTACTGAACACAAATGTCAAATGGCAGAACGGCAGGTGAGGGCTTTTGACTACCTTAGTTGCCGTTGAATACTTTTGATCTGAGCATAGATATGAATATGGTTTTATTGCTGAAAAATAAGTACTTAATACAGAGCTAAAGTCGCCTAGTATAATATAGCACTTGGGGAAACTGGAGCTCATTTAAGAAAAAAAAAAAAAAGGAAGAGTATAATATAAGTTTTTAATGTCTAGTTCTATGTAAGATGTTTCTGCTTTTTAAGATTAACAGGATCCCCTAATCATTCTACACTCATTTTAGCTACATTTATCTTGTTAGAGATAACTGAATGATGGCTTAGTTGAGACATCTTGTTAGATGTTAGATTTTAATATGTGTAAGGAAATCAGTCACTTTAACATGGAAAAGATTTTTGAATTTGGTGTTGGACAAGTGAAACCTAGTTTTAGATAGAAACTCATGGGTAGGAGTGGAGATTTGTAAGAAGCAGTCAAAATTTGGCAGATACAGTATTTCTGTGATGAAGATCTATGTGCATGAAAATTCGGGCAGGTGCCCAAATTATTGCACGTCAGCAGAGCTACATTGTTTAAACATGTGTCAAAGACGCTTTGAAATATGTTATCTTGGGCTGGATTAGTTTACCTTTGTGATGGTTTATAGCAGGCTTAGCGGGTTACTGTGGCTCTGCTAAGCCTTCATAACTTGTTGAAACAAAGTAACCTTGCTTACATAACTGAGGTACTTGATACTTCGTTTCCACAATGGCTCATGAGAAACCCAAGTCCTTCTTACCGAAGAGGAGTCTGTCTTAGAATGCCGTTTAATACGTCCTTGAAAGGTTCCTGAATATTTTTTCCAAGGATGGAATGTAGTATTTTATCTTTTGGACTGTAATTCAAAGATAGCAGAACTTAGGCATGTGTTGCCCAATATTTATTTTCAACTGCTGTGTTTATGAACTTGAGATTGCACCTTGATTCAAGCTTAGGTAAGGTATTGATTTTGCTTTCCATCAGTTTCCTCTTCCCCCTAGGAACCTACTCCTCACATGTGCATGACCACAGCAGAGCTGACAAACTCCCTTTCACTTTTTAAAAATTCTTCTCTCTCCTGGTCTAAACATCAGATATTTCCTCTTTGCTGGTATCTATGCTCATCTATTCAATTTCCGTAAACTGTCCCATAAGTGTTTCACTGCTTTGCTTTCTACTTCTGATTTGATATGTTTTTCCACATCTGTTAACTAAATATGTGTCAATGTTATACCTATGAAAAACATTAGCAAAAACTGACAAAGGTGAACAACAGCTATTTTCCTGAAAGGAGTCTCACATTTCTTCCAACAGTTGGGTTAAGATGGTGAAGACAGAATGTGACAAAAGAAAATCAAGCTTGGTAAAACCAGCTAGCAGGAAACTCTTGCCTAGATTTTTAGTTTGTAACATATGTGCTTTCTACGTTCCAATTTTAAAAGCCTAATTTATCCTTATATTGTTGTTTTGGTAAAATTCCTCGAAGGATCTGAGCTAAATGTTGACTGACTAATGGTAATTGAGGGCTGGGGTTTAAGCCACACAGAGTTCTTTTGCCAAACATCCACAAAGATGGATTGCAAGATCTAGCCTGGATCCTAACAAGTACTGCAACTTTCAAGACAATCTGAGTACATGTGTAGGTTTTAGAACCCTTCACATTCTGAGCAAGCTTGGGAAAGGAGGATCTTTTCAATTTTATATCAAAATGGATGTTCCATAATACCTGACATTACATTAAAACCTTTAATTGCTAAGAAGTGTAAAATTTTCTTAAAAGATTTTGTTATCTTTCTCTGCACAATGTGATGCTGGCCGCTGCCCAATATCACACACCAAACTAAATGGAACAATGATCTGATCTATGTTATTTCAATTTTTTTCCCTTTAATATCAGTTGCATTTTAATAATAAGAATTTTCAAAGAAAAAAAAAATCATCTGTGTAAAAGACAAGGATAATCTCTTCTAAAACCACAGCTTCGTGTTTCTTTTGGTCTGCTTTACTTTGACTGTTTGCTGGTGTTGGCATATTGCTGTTACACATTTGTTTTTCTCTATTATAAGCTTTTTCCTCATTTTAAAATTATTTTATTTTCTTTTTCCAATAATCACAACCTTTTGTTTACTTTGGTGTGGCACTGGAATTAAATTAAGAAAAAAAATCAAACCAAACCAAAACCCCACATATATGTTTGTGTTTGTCTCTTCTCTTCTCTTCTCTTCTCTTCTCTTCTCTTCTCTTCTCTTCTCTTCTCTTCTCTTCTCTTCTCTTCTCTTCTCTTTGTCCTATCTTACAAGAAGCCAATCTTACTATGGGCATTTGGGCATTCTGCACACATTATCTCCAAATGAGCTTCCTTTTTATTGTGTTGTACTCGAGGTTTTATAAATTTTATAATGAGATCTTTACCTGAGTTAACAACAAAGCTGTCTGCAATATATGGGATATTATCTTAATCCCCAGGTTGAAGGCATAGTCTAATGGTTGTTCTTTCTATTTTTCATTGTCTTGACAGAACTACCCTCTTAATTTGCAACTTAAATGATGATTTTAATAGCTTAATCATTTAAACAGCCAAAAAGATTAGCAATTGTGTTATACTTAAAACATAATTGGATAGTGACCAAGGGAGAAGTTTTATAACTCTCTCAGTTTTAAAAGGTACTTTAAAAGCATTTCTGAAATGCGTGGACCAAGAATTTTCTCCTAAAAATATCATTTTACTTTCATGTAATCAGGCTTTTCATTTTTAAAAGGTTACTGGAAGTGCTTCACAGTTTGAATCTTTGCATATATTATTAGTATTATTAGAGGCAAATCCTCCATTTTTACTGTTATTTGAAGGTTGTGCTGATGCTTTCATGGGCTTTTCAGAGTTTGTGGGTTGTACACTTTTTGCTTTTTTTTTTTTTTTTTTCTTCACTAAAATTGCTCTCAATAATACATTTCTGTATACATGTACTTTGGAGAATACAGAGATTTTTATTATAGTAGTGCTGAGCAAAATTCTGAGATACACTGATCCCAGAGTATTATATTATGTTTCTTACGGTTGCTGGTGCTGTTCATTTGCTGGCAGGTCATCCAGAAGGAACAGGTGGTGAGGCATATCTAAATGTGTCACTTTAAACAGCACGGCTACAAAACTCACCCAAATTCAGTGTTTTTGAAAAGTTCCTGTGTGATGGGCTACTAATGTTCTTACATTACACTTCAAATCCATACCCTTGCATCTCTGCAACTGTTTTGAATCTGTCCATTAGTTTAAGTTAACATGCTTTTAGGAGTTTCTATCCTAGAAGAAAATGCAAAAAAAATTAAATCAGCAGTTAAGAGGCTTGTATGCCATGGCTCTAACAGTGCATGGATTTTTTTCTTTACTGTCCCAAGACTAACCATGCTGTACCTAAGAAAACATGGCAAAAATGTGGTCTTGGTGTCCTGGCAGCCTTTTTGTGGGGCACGGTTATTAACATTCACTGCAGTTAAAGCAGAGGGGAAACTCTTCACTGGATCTTTTTTTCCCATTTGTAACCTGAAAGAGAATTCTGCTTTCAGAGAAAACGTCTTTCATCATAGAATGGTGAATGGTTTACTGTTACGTTCACAGTAATTTATGTTTTCTGTTAATGATTTTTCAGTCAGTTCACGTCTCTGAAATAACTAAGCCTGTTTTTTTAGGGAAATGACACAAAGAAATGACTAGGCCAGGAAGTAGGTTAGGGGTTGCCTTTAGGTGACTGCTCATGAATTGCAGGATATTCTTTGACCTTCATGTTGTACATGGATTCTTTTTTAGGTTCAAAAAATAACAGTTCCCTTAGAATGTCTCAATTCTATTTCCCATTGTTTCATGGTTTGTTTGTTTGTTGGTTGTTTGGGTTTTTTTAAATAACATTGATTTTAAAATTGTCCAATTGATATAGTCAGATCGACCCCTGAGAATTGGCAAAATTTTCAGGTATACTTCATTACTGTATTACTTGGAAATATATATGATAATTTCTGACATGTACATGCTTGAAAAACGAAAGTCTTAAAGGGAGCTATACAACCTGAGAGCCTTCAACTACGAAGGGAACAGAAAGACCAATATATTCTTGTATCAAGCCCAGTCAGATAACATGGTTGAAATACACTTATGCTCAGAACAGAATTATTCTCATCTGCATGGCAAAATGTTCTGATCAGCATGTTTTAAGCCATCCTTTTTATTATTATAAATAAGGTACAAAATTATTTTGTATTTTTGAATCAGATGCTAATGTAAGAGTCTTGAAGTATTTTAAATAATTATAGTAGATGACTGTTACTCCCTTCTAGCCTACCTCACATGCTGTAACAGTAGGAACTCCAACGCATTTTTTCAGAAGTAAATACTAATTCTCATTACTCAAGCAGGGAATAATGTGTTTCTGATACAAAGAGGTGAGTTTCTCAAAGCTTCTTGAAGGGTTATTTTCAAGCTCCCAGAAGTTGAGAACCTACCTTGACCCCTTGGAATATTCTGAATTAAATGTTTATATCCACCAACTTCAATGAACTGTTCTGGTTTTAAATAGATGAAGATGAATGTGAGATGATCCCAAATGTAAAATACCTCTGCGACTTCCTTGTCTGTAGTGTAATTCATAGGAGTCGGAGAGTTCCAAATATATGTACTATTATGTTGAGTCACTGGATGTTCTGCAGTCAATTTAAGGTGGGGTCAAAATGAATTCCCAAGGTAGTTAAGTAAGCGTTATTTTCCTCTGCACTGTCTGTTCTAAATTATGTTATTTTTTTTAATGTTCCCACAATGAACCACATAAGATATTTTCTTAAATCTGACAGTAAGCAGACTCTACCTTGCTTTACCCTAGAAATAATGTGAAGAGAAATGCTTTATTGTATTCAGGAAAAAAACCCAGAAAGTTAAACAAGAGAAGTTCTGCTCTTTTCCAAGGACAAAACTTAATTTTAGGCTAGGAATGCTGATAAGCAAAAACATCAGCCTTTGAAAGAAACCTTTCTCTCACAGTTTGAAAATATAGAGATTTGTGGAGGGGGCGGAACTTCTGAACAAAAAGCCTTGCATTTGATTTGTGTTTGTTCAGTATTTCACAGCAGTTATTGAAACAACAGTGCAGTAGTTCTTTGGATCAGGGTTTATTATCTCCCTTGTCCATTAGTAAAACCAGAATTCTCTTCTACGTGGTTGGATGTTCTGTTTCTAATACTGACGTAATCAGAGTCCAGCTTCTGGTTTGCACCCAAGCTACATAAAATTTGTGTCATTCCCCTCTGGCTAGTTTCTCATCTTGAACTGGAGAAGTGGCTGTTCCCTTCTCCTTCTCTTCTCTTGAAAAGAAGGGAGCCTACTTGCCTTGAAAAGAGAAGTAGCTACTTAAATAACCTTTACAGAAAATGCTGCAATTGTAGTATCTACAGTCTTCCTAAATAAATAAATAAAAATTGCAAAGTAAGAAAGCTTTACAATTAGAGTGTGTCTTGATACAGCTTAAGGAGTAGAACTAGAATGGACAAATAAATACAGGGGGTTTTAGCTGCCTCTCTGCTTAGACTGACATACTATGCTTCCTTTCCTGAGCTCACTATCCATTTGTTAGAGATAGTGCTAGTTTTTCTTTCATTGAAGCCAATGGAAGAGTTAATATTGACTGTATAGACTGAGACCTTAACTAGAAAAGTGTTTTTCAGAGCTTGTAATAATTTGCTTTGCCTATATCTCAAGAAGCAGGTTTATCGGGACTTATCAACTCCTAACTCATTAGAGAGACTGAGGGCTCTGTAAGGTTCAGAAGCAAAATTATATTCTCACCCCTGTGAGTGATCAGAGGAGAGGGCAAATGCAGACCAATAGGCAGAAACTTGCATTGGTTCTCCCTGTCTCTCATTCATTTCTATGGATAAATAACTTAAATTTCCATGAGACCAAGGTCACCTGGCACCTTTCACAAAATGTGTTTACATCTGCTAAGCAGATAATCAGTCTGACAAATGTAGCTGCCTAGAAAAAGCAACTTTAAAAATACAGATGAGTTTGTGCTGAAACCACTGACCACATCTTCTCAGAACATCCATAGCTGATTGAGTTTGATTTGGATTTGATTTGCATCAGCTTTCCACTGATGTTCAGAAACCATTCTACATTGTAAGGAGTTACTGTCAAATTTAAAGCCTTAGCATCTCTGTAAATCCTAAGGAAGGTCAATGGCTGGTCAGTATTATAAAGAGTAACCAGCAGGCTCCATGACTCCATGTGTGCTTAGGTGTTTCTCTTAGGTAAGATTTTGATTAGTAAAGCTGCAAAGCAACAACTTTGCTCGATCACCTCTGCATCCTGCATAGGCACCCTGCCTATTAGCATATATTTTCAGGGAGCTGTCCCTGATTTTGTATCCACTTTCAGCTTTGCTCTGTTTTTTGCAGAGGGTTAGAACTCCTTTTCAATTTCTCTGTTTGCAGTCTGTTAGTGTTTAAGACCAACTCTGTCGCAGTGAGCATTGAAAACAATGATCCATCTGCAGAATAGTGAGTGACTGGAACTTCTAATCATGTCCTCCCTGCAGATCTGCTTGGGTTGGTTTTTTTAGTGTTGTTATTCATTATGACAGGCTTCAACAACTTAACTGTGAATTGCTAATAGCTGAATGCAGAACATGAAACTTAAATGCCTCTTTAGTCACAGAGTCATGTCCTTTGTATGTAACACTTTATTATAGTCATATTTAAGCTGTGGATTTGGGAATTTAATCAAAAGGCTTATTACATAAAATACGGATGACTTTGAATGGAAAATAAGAAAGAATAGGTACAGGCAGTTGTGCTGGTGGATTGGATCCCAAGTGGATGGAGGCAGCTGAAATCCTGAGGGATATATCTCAGGTTCATCTCTGAGCTTTGGGTTTCTGTGAATCTAGGCAGGTTAGGCTTTGGGCAGTTTTTGAGACATCTGACTCAATCCATGTGTTATAAATTAGGTGCATAATGGTAAATTTTGGCTTCCTTTTTGAGAACTTCTAAGACATTCTCTAAATGACTCTGTAGTTCCTGGATATTTATGTGAGTTGAAAAAGAGCAAGTTAGTTAATCCCTATAGCAGTACTAAAGATTGCGAAATGCGTAGTGAAAAGACTATAGTTTGCGTAGGCTTATTTTTGTTTCTGAAATCTCTAATTCTCTCTGACATTATTTTCCCAAAAACTGGCATTCCTTTGTATGGGAGGACACAGCACTTTGACTAAAATGGAAAAATACGGTCTTCGAATTGGCCGCTTCAATGACTATAATCTTTAGCACTCAGTGATGTATCAGAAGGTTTGTTGTTAAGATACACTCTGAAAATTTTATGGATTTCAAGTGTTATCTGAGTGGCAGGTGTATCTTTTATTTAATTTAATATGAATACAAAATTCAAATAGCTGTGGTCTGAAAGTTATGTAGAAAATCATTCCTACTTATTTGTGGAAAATGAGGAAAAAATGGAAGTATAAAAGCAAAATCTATTGGGGTGGGAGGGTAAAACTATTTCTAATAGTATTTTTTTTCCAGGTATCATTCTTGTAATAATAAAAAATTCCAAACTTTTTCTTTTCCATCTTTGTAAACTGCTCCCCAATACTCATGATTTCATAGAATGTAACACTCTTCCGACTTTGCAGGAGTTATGTGAATTGCTACTTGTAACGATCCTGCTCAAATGTGTGTGTATATACATATGCACATACATGGATAATGATTAATTTATATGCTTGTTGTTTTGACATGACTAAAGTAATGAAGGATTTTGCCTTCTGCAGAATTACTGAACTTCTTCAACATATTATACATGAAAATCTTCAGATTTATAATATCAGCTTAGAAAGAGGATGTGGACCTGCCTAAATAAGTCAAATCTCCCTGCATCAGGTGGTTTGGTTTAAATGTGTTGGTGTTGAATTTTGTCATAGTTGCTGATTATGGTATATAGTGGGCAGTTAAGCCACAAGTAAACATTACAGCTTTACCAAAAGGATAGGCATGAATAGTCATTAGTTTCACAGGAAGGGAGGAAATTATCCTTTTCCTGATTGTCAGGTAGTTAAACTCTGTCTTTCCAGAGTGGATTTTAATCGTTGAGGTGTTAATTCAAACAGTAAAGACAAAGGAACAGTGAAGATTTTTTTTCTATTTTTTTTTAAAGAACAGAACTGTAAACAGCTGAATCCTCAAAAGGTAATTAATATATTTCTTGTGTTCTTCACCCTAAATTAACCCTGAGAAAAACTAAGTATCTTTTGTTTGACCTAGTTTGCGAGTTCATGGTACAAATTAACCAAATTAGTGCACATTGAATTTAGTCTGTGATATTCGTTAGTGCTGAGATTATCTGCACATAGTAATAGGCATCTTGATAAAATCTGGTGGTCCTAGCAGTGGGAAATAATTATGAGAACTGACAGGCATTTGTTGGTAATCCAGGTAAATTAAAGTTACTTTATTTTTGTTTATTTCTTTGTAATTTGTGGCTTGGTTAATACTGGTAAATTATTTCTAAAATTTTTCACCTATATCTTCTTTTTCCTTACATCTTCTGCCTTTGTTTGATTGTATAGGATTAAAAAAAATTACAAAGAAACATAAGTGCTTTTAAAACTCGTTTGCTTTTCAATAGACTTAGTTTATTCACTGCTGGACAACCCAATACCTATTACTTGTATGTAAATGCTCTCATTTGTTATTTTTCCATCAGGTATAAAGTAGTATTTCTCTGCTTTGCAAGTCCCACATGCACTGTATGTTCATGAATGCATGTGCCTCTTTGGTATTGCTCTGGCATATTGCCATAATTAATGTAGAGTAAAAACTTCAAGAAGCGATTAACTTACCATGTTGAAAAAGCACAAATGACATGGCAAATTAAAATAAAAGTTCAAGTAGAAAAAGAAGACATGAAAGTAAAAAAGGCACATTCTTTTTTTCATTACTTTTTCCTCCTTTCACAAATTTATCTGAAAAGATCACACCCATAAAATTATTTCAGTGGTTAATGGATTGCATGAAAGTGTGTATTAAAAAGCCATGTAATTTGGAACTTGCCATTCCAGTTTTACTGTGTCTGAGCATACAGGGAACGAAAATAAGGAAAGGTTTATGGCCCAAATCTATATTCTTCAGGGACTTAAGGTTCCCACTGTGGTTAATCAAAACTGTAGAATAGAATGCTGTCTTTATCTCTAAATGGAAAACAGGCAGAACAAAATCCTTTCAGATTAAATGCAATTTTGTCTGTAAAATTCTGTTGTTTTGTTTTGTTGTTGGTGGGGGGTTTTTTTGGTTTTTTTTTTAATTTGTTTGGGGTTCCCCCCCCCCTTTTTTTTTTCTTCCTCCCAGATACAGTCCATAGCCTGGTTATACTGTGCAAATTGAATAATTACTTAGCAGAGCAAAAGTTTATTTCAATTGAAAAGGAGCAAATGTAGGTAGAACAGATTAGTATAAAAGTTATTTTAAATGCAATAATTGTCTGTTCTTGGGAGCAAGGGGAGAAAAAGAAAAACAAACTAACAAACCAAACAAAACCCCAACCTAATTTTCTATGAAAACATGTTTCCACAAAATTTTTTCTGGGTCCTTAGCAGTTGTGATTTCATATTTAGTGCAGTGGTAGGAAGGCTGAGGAAAGTTACTGTGTGAAATTTTAATCCTCCCAAGCTGAACTATCATCCCCAGTACAAGTTAGAGTAGTGCCAAGCCTATTTTAGTTTATGGTGAAGGAAACAGCCCCCTAAGGACTATTCCTCACTACCCCAAAATTGCTAGAATCCACTGCACTCTCCAGAATGCTGCCTTCACCGAGAAGGTGAAGAGCATTTGGCAAATGTGTGACTACTTTGCTTGCTGATGTTTTTTCTTTTACTGTAGATCATGTGTGAGGTTTACCTAACCAGTAATTTTTGCTTTTGTCCTACCAGAATAGCACTGGGCAAGCCCTGGAATTAACTGCCTTACAATTACTGGATTTGGCAAAGTACCTAAAGACACACAGACTCACTCATGTGCCATTACAAGCAAAAAGCTCTCGGCAGATCCACTGCCTATATTCACATTTATTTATGTGCCTATATTTACCCTATCCCAATATTTACAAAAGAAGATAATTATTATTTAAAAAAAAAAAAAGCTTTTATCAGCAAGTGTTCACCAATCAGTTATCGAGAGAAAACAGGGCATATTTTAAAGGCAAGACATAAACAAGTGAGGTGCCAAATCATGAGGTCTTTGAGTCTTTCTATACTCTTTCCTCAGACATCCCTTCTGCTCGTCTCTTCTGTCATGGTGTTAAAGGGACTCAGAATTGCCGTGCTGAAAGACTGGCTCCATGACAGAACGCATTGTTAACCCCACAGATAGCAACAGGTACGGGGTCCCACCGACAGCATCAATTTACAAGATACCACAGGAACAAGAAGAGGTGGAGCCCCCCTGGAGAATATTGCTTGATGGGGTGTGAAGTCAGTTTATACTGAATCTTTGTAAAATCAAACCCCAAAACCAAAACACCTTTATCGATTTTTAGCCCTGGTCTAATTGGGGCCAATCAATACAATGTAACTTAATCTCAACTTCCAGTGTATAAATATTCTCTGCCCTGTCACCATGGTGTGTTAGTTTTCTTGGCATTAACCTGCTAGCACCCGATCCTGCTCAAGATTGTAATAAACTTGATATCTCAGTGTGTGGATTGGATTTTGCACACCGGGTAAAGAATCCATTTTTGAGACTACAGTATATTCACAGGAATCATGTCCCCCTGTTCTTTCCTCGTGGTCCAGGGAATCTGTGTCCCAATGTAGCATAATCTCCATCTTCCTTTCACTCATAGCTTTTCCCCCTCACATACAAGCTATCCATATTTAAAGTTATATTGGTGGAACAGGAAGCGCTGTCACGCAGGACAGAGAAAATAAGCTAGTTTAGCTAGAAGTAGTTTTTGGTTTAAAATGGTATGATGAGCACAATACCATCGAAGTCAGGTGAAGCTATGTTATGTAGATACTAGTGGAATAATATTCTCATTTTACTGACTGAGAAACTAAGCGACATAGAGATCAAGAGGCCAGACCACAAAAACTCAGCAGGCTCTTTACAGAACAGGGAATCAAGCCAAGTCTTCTAACCAGTTCAAATTTCTGACCAGTGTTGCACTGACTGACAGACAGGGGAACTAATTAGTGATGTTTTGAGGAACTTGCCTCTCTCTTACACACAAAAGGCTTTATCTATTAATCATAAACACAAAATTAATGTATCTACCATACAGATATAAAATTATGCTTTCTGAGTAACTTTTTAAGCATCTTTCTGCTCATTCATCATCATTTTCTAGAAACCAGAGTGCTTACAAAGAAATACTGTTTAACCTCTCTCTGTATAACAAAAAGCAGCCTACAACTGTAAGGTCTCTTTCCATTCATCAGGCACCACATCTGTTGCTTGCTTGGACACTGACCAAAATGATTCATTCACATGTCTAACATTTATTTTTGGTGAAATACTGGGATTATACAGAAGGCAATATTTCAAAACTGCATCTAGAAAACCAAGGGAAGTTGGAAACAACTTCCTCAGCTGAAAACAAACACGGCGTTATATCATTCTGCAGCCTTATTAGAAGGAAGGCAGTAGCCAAGTGAAGCAGCTGGAATCACATTGAAGTCACTCTGAACTTTGCAGATCACTTCGTTCTTCTGCTACGGAGCTCACATCCCTGATTTACAGTGCGTTTTGTTCCAAAGAACTAAAAGAGGTAGGTCAATCTCTCTGTTAGAGTTTAAATCTTTCTCCCCTTCTAAATAATGTATTTCTACAGCTACTGTAATGCTTGCAGGCAAATCCTGTAAGGTAGTGTGGCGTACACTGGCTAAAAGAGCTTCTTGGAAGAAATAATGTGATACTCATTTATTTTGAAGATTATTTTGAACCACGCCTGCAGAAAGAAAAGATATGAAAGTATGTGTGAATTTCATTTTTAATGACTTTTGAATGTGTTTACACACACTTCAAGGAGTCTCTTATCCTATCAGAGAATGGTAAGTGACCTTGATTTAGTTCTCTCCCCCTTCCCTTTCCTCTTTTGTGTTGGTTGTATTTTTTTTTTTTTATTTTTTTTTAATTTGCTTAGGGATAGTATATCTCTTACAGCTATAGCAATTCCCAGTATTATTAGAAATAAGTACATTTCATCTGAACAGATTCTAGGACTGAAGCCAGAAATTATTTCAATTTAAATAACAGATTAACGCAATAGTTCTGAAGCATTACAGTCATGCAGAATTTATGATCTGAGCTGTAAGGTGTGTATGTTTTCCCTAACCATTGTGAAATAAGGTAGGATGTGGATCTAGCTATCTAGTGCATGGGAGTGTGTTTCCTAGGCAATTACAAGATTTGAAGCCTTATATACTACCGCACAAAGAGACAGGGCTAGATTCCACCTCCTGTTCAGACTTAGTGATAACCATGACATTGTCATCTGTAGCCTTTCTCAGTGTGATCTTGCAAAGCCAAACAATATCCCACACCTGTTCTTTTTTAGTTTTACAGAAGATATATAGATTGTCTATGAATTAAAACATGTTTTCTTTCTAGTTGAATAGAATTGTATTACTGAATAAATGTAGAAGTTTATTAATTCATAGCCAAGGAGAGGAGAGTGAGTGAGGGTACCATCAGGGTAAAGGAATTTGTCAGACCAGACTTATAGAAACTGATTCAGGATTAACTTGCTTATGATGGCTTACTTTCACTAGCATCATATTCTTCTTTTGTCTCAGCTGAATTAGGAAATGCAAGTATTTTGATAACCCAATTTACTGTTGTTTAATGTCACTGCAGCTTCTGCCCAAATTTAAAACATCAACCACTTATACCAGGCAGAGGATAGAAGTCCTACCAAATTTACTTTAATCTTAGGGATTATATACAAACTATGAGTGATACCAGAGTCTGCTTTTATGACACTTATCTCTTTGAGTGTGGTGTAGTGGAAGTTACTCAGCTCTGGAGAATTAATTTATTATTTGGGTTCTCTAATTGCCTTTGTGGAAAGGGATCATAAGCCAGGGAAACTGTATATAAGGATTCCTAGGCAGGATCTACTACAGATTTTTACTACACTGGTGAGGGCAGAGAAAAACTGTTGATAACAATAATGGAATTTGTATGTACTATACATTATGAATTTTTCCTTTTCATTTTAAGAAATTATTTTTTTGCTAACGACCTAATAAGCAACTTCTGAAATGTTATTAGATTTGTGTTTATTTCTGATAGATTAAGAAAATAATAATTATATCTCTCTTAAAGCTAGTTGCCTTAAAGAATTTTCTGCTCCTTATGTTTGAAGTTTGTGATCTGTTCTTAGATATTATTTTTTTTATTAATAACTCTGCTGTTCCAAGCACTAAGCAGATAGTTTTGCAGAGGATTGCAGTCTGTTTAATGGTCTTGTCATTTGCTTATTTATTCATTTTGTCTTATGGAATGTGACAGCAGTTTGGCCGTCTCTCTTACTGTGGTGGCTGCTTGTCTGGCTAATTTTCACTCATTATTTCTGTTGATGGTTTGATTTGGTTTGGAGTTAGCAGTTTCACAACAGTGCAAAGCAATGTTGTTGCTGGCTTTGCAAAAGAGAGCTGAGTGGGAGGAACGGTTTCTCATGGCCTGTTATGAGAAGAAGGGATTGCTGTGACTGGTGTGGGCAGTGTCCAAGAGACATCTGGTTTTAGAAGGGAAGATGCCATCCTGCACAAACAACTCTCCCACACTTGCTAGTACTTTTACAGTGTGCTTGAGGCTCCTGAGACAAAGAGAAAAATTATGTGTCCTCAAAAGAAGCATACAATACTTCCAGGGAAGCCCAGCTAATTCTGTGCTCGTTGTATTTTCAATATGTTCCAGAGGTTGAGGGCCTAGAAACAGGACCCGAAAGCCCTATATCAGCCCTGGCTGCTTTTTTCCAGAGAGAATTTTTGCTGGCTTATGCGTCTCTATTATACCTGGCCCACCATTTTACTGCATTACAATTCTTTGAATGAACTGACCAGACCTGCTGCAGATACAATACTTTATTAGTGATCTCAAAGAGAAACTGCCAAAACACATTGCTACAAATCACATTTGTTTGCAAGGGTTATCTGCAAAGGCCAGAATTCTCCAGTCCTTATGAGAAACATTAGCTAGCAAAGAGTTTGCAGCCTTTTACTTACCTTCCCCAGCCCAGGCCCTCTTGTCCCTTTTTGATATTTCTCAGAGGATGTATTTTAATAATCACAAGGCACAAGCCTGAAGAACCAGCACCTTTTCCCTCCATCCACAAAAGATACTTGCCTCTCAATTCTTTTGGTAAGGTCTGAATTCCACCTCCAGCTCTATCTGTGAATCTGCTGTTTGGCTTTGGAGAAGATACTTTTGTTCCCTCCTTTTCTTATGTGTGTTTATTCTGTTTAATTATAAACAAGGCAGAAATTGTCTCTCCTTATGCACTTATAGATCCAGTGAGGCTTTGATCTCCAAGGCTAGGGCCTTTGGGTACTTTCCCAACATAAAATACTTGCTTCTTTCAGCAAGTGTGGGCCTGGTACATAAGTTTCATTATCTTCTGAAGCCTTCTATATGAGATAGAGAAAGTGGTGAGTAGTAAGTCCTGTACAGTCAATGTAATATCACTTTCTACACTCTCACTTATTCTTCCTAGTGATCCTCTTTTAATGAGCTCAGCCTCACATCATTTTAATGAGGTGTTTCAGAACTGTTAAGAACCATTAGTCATTTAAAAAACCTCAGTTGCTGAGGTTCTAAACTCTTAACTGAGGGTGTTGTACCATATCTAGTGGAGTCAAGTGAGAAATGGTATGCAAAGTTAAACCTGTAAGACCAGTATTTCCAAGCTCCTAATTTAACACCTTACTCACAGACATCTGTTCTTATCAGTGCTAGGGATTGCTCCCAGTGCCATATTAGGGAGATAGATAAACATCCATCCCTTCTAAAATTGTCATAATAATATAATTTTTTCAGTTTTGTAGGAATACAGGTAGTACTTATTTTAGACATGATCTTAAAGTAAATAAAAATGTTAGCTTTGCATGTGTGGGAATATTAGAGTAATACTGATACAGAAGTAGATACCCTTAATCTACTGTACACAGCGATCCTAGTGTATTAACTGTGAGTACAAAATAAAGTATGTTATCTTATCATCTGGAATGTTTTTGTTACGTACTAGCCATGTTTTGGAATTGAATGTTCTGATATACCCATGAAAAGAGTACATATCAAGACTAATATAACCATAGTAATATTACAGCCATGCTAGAAGAAACTGCTGATGTAGATTTAATGAGCAGTAGAAGAAACCAAGAAGAGCAGAGATCAATTTAGAGGGCAGTACATGAAGAAGCATACTGTTAGAAGTGACTGGGAAATAAATATGTGAAATAGAATAGGCCATAAGAAGGCATATTCGAAGTATGAGTTGTATTGCTATTCTTCTCTGGAGTCAGCTCTTAACTCTTCTTGTTAAAAGGATTGTAAGTATAACAGATTGTAAGATATTTTTTATCTGTTATTCGATAGAGATCTTTGTATCTGGAGAGGTTTATTTTATTTTATATTATTTATATTATATTTTTTTTCTGTGATAACATCTTGTTACCCTGCAGTAACTTTAGAATGGCTGTCCTCTTTCATGTGTTTAATCGGCCTTAATCAGTCTGCTGAGACAACAGTTGATAATCTGAAAGAAATCTCTGCATTTGCTATCTGTTCTCTGGTCTTGCTTTGTTACTTTCTGTTAGGAAGCAGCTGTGCTAAAGCATGTTTGCTGAAGGAGTAGGACCATGTGACAAACATGCTCAGAGTTGCAGGATCATATAATGATTATATGAACATTAGTAAAAATCTTCTTTCATCACAAATATATTAAATCATTACAAAGTAAAAATACAATACTTCATTAACGTGCATATCTTACATGCTGATGACAGGCCCATTATGATATATGGTGTACCTGCTGGGCTTTGCTTTCTGAGAGGTGTGCTTAAATGGCTCTGGGCCTGCAGAGACAGATTAATGTATATGACAAGGAAATGGTGGAGATCCAGGTTCCTTTTCAGCATGAAGAAAACGGACCAGAATCTGCAATGGCTAGCCAGGTGGGTGCTGGCTCCTTCCAACACAGTAGGCATGACAGCACAGGGCACAGCCTCTCTTCAGGAACGGGAAAGTCTTCCAGTGGTGAAGCTGTGGTTTCTCCATGATGACTGAGGGGACAACACCATGTTTAAGAAAGGAGGATAGGACTGTGGTTCAACCACTAGGCAGGGACTCTAGGTTTAGCACTTGGTTTGATCAGAGACTTCCTGTAGGTCATTCTCAGCCTTCTTGTCTGTAAACCAGGCTGACGATACTTCTCGCTTGAGGCCACTTTTACTAAGGATTATGAATACTGAGGTGTTATGACCGGTTATGTAAATACTTTGGCAGTGCTGACACATACACTATAAGATGATACTTTAAATCTCAAGTGACACTGTTTACCTGAACTTCTATTTCTACCTACTTATAAGAATGCTTAGATTTTTTTTTTATTATTTTTTTTTTCAGAATGGGGACACTTTAAATGTTTCACAGATATCACCTGTCATTTTCTTGACTCTGATATAGTATGTTTGTGGTCACATGATAGACTTGCAGTGGTTACAGCAACTTCTTATGTTCAAAAGGAATATTTAAAAAGACATTTCTACTTTTAGCTGTATTAACAGAATAAGAGCAGGAATAAGTGCTAACTCTCAGTCTGTCCACCCATGCCCCTCCTTCCCCCTGTGCATATCCAAAAGACATTTGACTGTCTTCTTTGGGGATGGAATTCTTGGTGCTTGGAATGAGCATGGAAATAAATCACTTTTGATGATATGCGTTTGCTGATTGCAGACATTTATGAGTTACCTGATCATGGAAATGATACACTGCTCAATTGCAGCAGTTATCTGACTTATTTGCTATATTCAGGCCAGACCTACTGTAAATACTTTTCCTATTACAGCAGCATTATTTAGATATAAAGTTGGGTTTTCCATTTCCACATTTCTGTGATGGAAAAAGTGCTGTTCTGAAATCATTGCTTTACCAATATTAACTAAGCCTCCTCCATACAGGTTTGTTAATCCTGCTGTAATACTCATTTTGTGTAAAATGTTATAAGGCTATTATCTGGTCAAATGGTTTCAATACCACAGATGAAGTGGTGTGTTATGAATAAGAGTCATGTTTGGCCTTGCTCAAAGAAAGCTGCTTTTGACATAAATTTTAAGACATGTCTGGCTAGTACATCATGTATACATTTCTAACACAGCTTCACTGAGAGGCATAGTGGAGAAATATGGTTATTTGCATTCCTGTCTGCTAGAACAAATATGTTTATATTGTGCCTTGAAAATGTTTCCAGTCACATGTGATCTCTATTATCACCCATTCTAGTTGTTGAATTCAGGAAGGCTTACCAAGTCATTTTGTTGCCATATGTCTAATGACCATTAAAAAGATAGTTAAGAGGTAGGCATTTGCATATGTGTCTGTGATGGAGAAAACATGCACCCAGGCCTTGATCTTGCTTTTGTGTATACTAGCTTAAAATGCTTATTTCCTGGTAGCTTTTTCTGCAGGGACAGTTTTAGGCTTAAATTATAGCATAGCTATGATTTAATTTTGTACTATGGATGTATCAGACACTTCTTTCTATGGGAATGTTTCCACATGGAGGCAAGTGGTCATCTTGGCTTTGTTCTTTTGAGGGAGAAATATGAGTCTATGACAGTTTGTAATCTCATCAGTATTCCTCCTGAGTTTCAGGATCTTTTTCTTATGTCTTTCTAAATACTTGCCAAAAATAGGTACATACCTCTAACAAACTTGCTCAGGCTTCTGTGTTTTGAAATTTACAGATAAACTTTTGGGTTATTTTCATGTTTGTGTTTCTGAAGCTAGATAAATTAAAAATCTAGCACCTCAAAATTTCCAGAAATTAAAAAGAAAATTTTTTGAGCGCTCTCAAATGAATCCAATATCCAGACAAACTTACTGGGACACAGTATGACAAGCAGGCTTTAGGTGGTCTTTTGAGAAACGAATTGTTCTCCAACAGTTGACTCTTGCAAATGACAAAAGTTGAAGGGATTCAATCAAATAAACTTTCCTTTAGCTGTAAATCATACATGTGGAGGGCGAAATACTCAGAATTAGTCATAAATACATTAAAAGGAAGGTTTGTGTAATATAGTCCCTCTATAAAGTTAACTGTTGAGATGGCCAAATCCAAACCCCAGAATTTTTCTATTAAGTCAGGACCTACTGTTGTGATCTCCAAAAGCTTAGTTTAGTTGGTTTAACTGGCAAGAAGCTCTAAACACTATTTATCACACAGAACAAATAGATTCTGAGACTGCCACTCAAATATTTGTGTTAACTTTTAACTATCATAGACAATGAATAAACTCTTCCTTTGGACCTTTCTGTAAATTTCAGAAGTAATGAGGACCTAATGTGAGAGAGAGGTTGTGTGGGCTGAAGCCCAAACATGTGGCATAAATTATCAGTGTAATTAAGTTGGACTCTAACTTGCATGGTCCCAGAGAACTTTGAACCCCCAGGAAGCCTTTCCATCAAGCGAAGTGAGAGGAAATTGTAATGGTTTTGTTTGTTTTCTCCTATTTTAGACTGAAAATCCAATGTAATTTAATTCCAAAACCATTCCACTGACTTTAGTGCTGAGGCATGGAGAGGTCAAACGACTTCCCTTGGTCAAACAGGATGCTTTTGGCATAGCCATGAATAGAGTCCAAAGTGCTCGTTCCAAGTCATAACTGTAAGGCCATTCTTAGTGTGACAAAAGCTGTTCTATTTTAAGCAGATCCAATAATTTGTCCCAGTTGTCGTATGGCTCAACTTTCTAAAATACTGTAATGATGGCAGAGAAAATGAACTCGAGCTATTTGTAGTAAAAAACCTATGCATATGTCAATTGAGATCTGATTCTGTAATGCCCTGCTGAAATTCAGAGAAGGACAGTTCATGTACCACATGGTGAAGTCTCTTCACAGTGCTTCTGTGGCACTGTATTTTAGAAATATTTCCTAATGATCTGTATTTCTTGCTAATTCTGTTTTCTGTCCCAGATCTAAAAGATACTAGGACCAAGTGCCAACCTGTGATATTCGTATGAAGTCAATTAGTAATTAACTTTAGTTTTATAAAAGGAGACAGGAAATGAAACCTCCTGGTCAAATGTTCTGAAACCTATTTGTTTAAAATTAAGCAACTATATTCATAATTAAACAACTGAATCAAGGAGACTCAGTTTTCAGAGCTGCTTGTGACCTCAGCAAACAGGAACAGACTCCAGCCAAACAACTGAGTGTACATTTTACACAGGCTGTTTACTGTTAAAAAAAAAAAAAAGACAGGATGAAGTCTAAACTTGGTTGTATTCTTCCATATGCAATACAACACTGTTCTGTAACCCATGGCTTCCTCCAAGTCCCATTTCCAGGCCTCTAACCACACTTTCCTGTTTATTGAAAAATGTTTTCCTTGCTCTGGCTCCTTTTTGCAACCTCGGACCGGCAGGGACTGAGCCGGTGAACTGCACCAGACCCCACTTACCCATTCTAGCAGTTGGCCTGAAAGCCAAGCAGAAGCTGCTGGTAAAAAGTCTTCTTTTCTCTGAGCCTCTGTTTCCAGACAGATTCTTGAAAGGCTTTCCAGCCAGAAAATTAGGCCATTTGTCAAAGATCATAGAGGAAATAAATGACAAAATACGGAATAGAATTACATTTCTTCACTTTCAAGACCTAGACTTGAACTGCAAGACAGTTCTGACTCTGAAAGTTTATTAATAAATAAAAAATAAATTCATGTATCTGAGACTGTGTTTTTCAAGAACACAAAGAAACATCCCTGTTTGAATGATGGTTCATGGTTATCCCAGAAGAAAAAATCTGGGTCCTTATTGATGTAAACCAGCATAGCTCCACTGACAATCCCATACAACTTCTCTTTTTTCAGGGCAGTGCTTAACACCATGAGTACTGTTATATAAGTGCTTCATATACATGGATGTCAGAGGTAAAAATTTCTGGGCTTTGCAAATGTAATTGTCGGCCTTTCCTAAGCCCTAGCCACAGAGTCTACTTTCAGCATCTGTGCACTAGGAGCAGTGGTAAACAATGTTTCTCCTGCCTTTTTGCCCACTGCTAAAGAGTTACTGCATTGGAAGACAAGCAGTTAGAGATAAGGAAAACTGTAAGCTTGGAAAAATAATTGCATCCTAAAGGTATGCTCACTCTTCCAATGGACGAGTTTTAAATTACAGGACACTTGGTAAACATTTGGTATTTATTTAGGTATGGTTTTTTCTCCTGCTATACAACATCTTTGAAATTCTAAATATATTATTAACATTGTTGGGCAGTTGGCAAGTGTTCGCTATCATCATTATATTGTTTTGGCACCATTAGGTAAAAAAAAGGTTTAGGAGGAAATGCTTGAATCCAAGTATTGTGTTGTGCTAGCTCTTGAAAAACTTAGAAGAAAATTGTAGAGTGACTGGAATACAGGATATTTTTTCAGCAAGAGTCTGAAAAATTGGATTTTTTTTGTTGTTGTTTAATTGCGTAAATTCATTTTGAAGGTATAGTTCTATATATAGGCAAAGACCCCTAAAAATCCAGTTATTAACCTGACTGTCCTCTGAAACTGCCCAAATGTAACATTGTTCCAGATGTTAGTGGTACTGCTCCTTGTTTATGCTATTTCTCAGCAGCTGTTAAGCTATTTGAAAAAAATGACTCAGATGGGTGGTACTGGTATTTGATGCAGATTCTGCCCCCAAGGGGCATTTAATTATATAAATGCAGCCCAGTAAGTATCATTTTATCAGGACAGCAAACCAAGTAACATTCCTTCAGCCTGATGTAAATTATAAAGGGCAAATGTTATCATAGCCTCTTGACAGAACAGGCTGTTTTGACTCTTCTTACATATTTGTTTCAGCAAGAGATATAAAATTACACAACCTTTTTTTTTTTTTTTTCTTCCCCTTGCCTATCCATCTACGAATGTGAAATCTAATCCTGCTAATGCATGTGGACATCTATAGCTTCACTTGTGTGAGCAATCCTTTCAAAATAAGCAAATTACTTTTTGAGGGGAAAGGTATGTACATGACTACAAGCTTGCAGCTGTGTTTCTGCAGGCAGTGTACTTGCAGACCTCCTCTCCCACTGTCCTTAGCATGCTAAAACTAATGGAATTACAGGAATGCAGGACTGGGTTCCAAAAGCTAGGGCTGAATTTCAATTTCTGGATGGAGCCAGGGCTCAGAAGTGTAATGGTGAGCTCATCCATAGTACAGCTAACAAGCTGGTTGTATCTTGCTCTCAGGGACAGGTTTTTAGTGCACCTGAGTCCAGACAGATGATACTGCTTTAAATGATAACAGAATTTAGCAGAGTATTTGTTTTGACCATAGCAGATACTTTTGTCAGACTGTGGCTGTATGTTTTGTCTGTACTGTGAAGTGAACGCATAACTTCTGAGTACATTTTCCTTTCAGCCTCTGTTTGCTATCTGCTTTCCCATTCATTTTTTTTTTCCTGGGTTTTTCTTTTGGTTTATATTTTCCTTCTCTCCCTCTCACACTCTTCCTTAGATTTTTAGAAGAAAATTCCCATGTGAAAATTCATGTTCTACTTGTAAGTTCCAGAAATTTTTGCAACAGAAGAAAACTGAGATTTTCATTCTGTCTTAAAAAAAAAAAAAAAAAACCCAAAAAAAACCCACCTCAGAAAACAAGAGACACATGCTTTCATCTGTAGCTCTGACAGTGTGTCTTATTCTCCTGGGAAGCTTTATTTTCTTCAGCCTGTTACCTGTTTCTCAGGCTTCTTTTCACCTGTGGAAGACCACAGTTGTATGTATTGCCCCTGAAATATGTTCTGTATGTTTCCTTCTCTGCATCCTTTGCTGTGTTAAGGAAATCTGATACATTGAATGTGTCTGAAAATCAGTATTCCTCGATACAATTTAGATACGTGATAATAAGGAATAAACCCATGAACTTTCAGTTACTGAAGAAATCACTGTCTGTGATTTTGTTAACCATAATTTGAGGGGGGTGGGGTGGTAATTTTATAAAAAATGGCTGCATTCTTTTTTTCCTACATAAATGCCTGGTGCATCTCTGGGTTTTGACAGATAACAATTCATAAAACTTTCTTCAAATGGGAACAAAGCAGTAAAATATGAAACCCAACCAGAAAGAACAGAAAAAATCACACTTCAGTAAAACTGCATGGGGTTTCCCAGAATCCCACTGTGCTTGGTGCTCTCTGTTACAAAATAAATGCAAGGAAAACAGCACCTGAAGATTGCAACTGTTGACTTCATTTGAGCATTTCTTGAAATGCCTGTGACCAAAATACTCGAAGCCTGACAGCTAAAAAGTGATAGATATATGAAACTAAGGCAATGTTATGCTGTTTTGCTTGTTTGGGTTTTGTGTGTGTGGGTTGGTTTTTTTGTCTTCGTTTGGTTTTGTTTGGTTGATTTTTATTTTTATTTTTTAATGACAAAGAGCTCACAGGAATTGCAGTGCTGTAAACCATTTCTCCTTTGACTGTTCCATTCCATTTCTTCCCCAGAAAGCAACTGTGAAACATGACATTTGAAGATTTTGATAACTACTCTTATTTCTACGACTTGCCTGAGGAAGATGAGTCACCCCAGTCTTCTCTCAGCATTGCCCATATGATTTCTCTTTCCTTTTACAGTGTGGCATTTCTGCTGGGAGTACCAGGTAATGCCATTGTCATCTGGTTTATGGGCTTTAAGTGGGATAAATCAGTTTCCACACTCTGGTTCCTCAATCTGGCCATTGCAGATTTAATTTTTGTTCTCTTCCTGCCCCTCTATATCACATATGTGGCAATGGGCTTCCACTGGCCTTTTGGGAAGTGGCTCTGCAAAATGAACTCATTTATTGCACTGCTTAACATGTTTGCCAGTGTTTTCTTCCTGACATTCATCAGCCTTGACCGCTACATCCGCCTAGTCCACCCAGTCTTTTCCTACAAGTATCGGACTGTAAGGAACACCCTCATTCTCAGTGGGCTCATTTGGATGTCAGCTGCAGTTATTGGTGGCCCTGCCTTATACTTCAGAGACACGGCTACAGATCTCAACAATGTCACCATTTGCTACAACAACTTCCATGTGCATGACAGAGAACTTATTTTGCTGACTCATCACATTCTCATTTGGGTGAGGCTTGCATTTGGTTACCTCTTTCCTCTAGTGACCATGGTCATTTGCTACTCATTGCTGATTGTCAAAGTGAAGAGGAGAACTGTATTGACTTCCAGCAGGCTTTTCTGGACCATCATTGCTGTAGTTGTAGCTTTTTTTGTTTGCTGGACACCATATCACATATTCAGCATCGTGGAGCTGTCTGCTCACCACGATGAACACTTGCATGGCTTGCTGCAGGATGGCATTCCCCTCTCCACTGGCCTTGGTTTCATCAACAGTTGCCTCAATCCAATCCTCTATGTTCTGATTAGCAAAAAGTTCCAGGCCCAGGTCAAGACAACAGTGTCTGAGGTGCTAAAATTGGCACTGTGGGAGGTGAGCCGCTCAGGAACTGTCAGCGAGCAGCTGTGGAGCTCGGACAACACCCATGCGCCTGTGCACTGTTGTGAAACTGCTCAGTGACTGCTCTTATCACCATCCCTTTCCAAAACAGCTGACGGAGATTTGGAGGTGTTCTTGACTTCACATCTGCCAGTCAGATGTGAATCTTTGCATATACAGTTTTATGTAAAGAGCTGGCTTAATTGCATTTACTGCTTTCCTTGAAAGGTTTTTGAAGGACACATCATTTGGGTGTGGTGCACTTGCACAGCCTGAACTGAAAGCTGTCAGCGTAAGTGGAATTGCTCTAATTGGGTTTTTGATCAGTAATGGTGTTGTAATCTTGTTATTTTGTCATGGTTCCATACCTCAATCATATCGAAAGAGCACATAATAAAAATATTCTTCCTTGCCATTACTGATAACTCTCCTGATTAACGCATTCTCATCCAAGAAGTTGTGGCCATACATCAATGGGTCATGAGTCTCCTGATTGTCTTGTATAGCCTTAAGTAGGAATCACCCGGCAACATCCCAGCTATGTGAAGCTATTGGTGGCTCCACTCTAGTTGGAGAAGAATCCCAAGACAGAGAACACTGAATCAGTGCTTTCTTTTGTCAAAGAAAATGGAAGTAAAATCTGTTTTATCCCAGTGTTCTTTACCTTACACTAAAGCCTAAGACAGAAGATCCTGTGTTTTCTGGTCACTTACTGTGCTTTTAGCACCATTTGGGTGCAAAATACTGAGCTGTTTCATATAGGTATTAGGCTTATGAAGAATGTGCAAAGAATTAGTGAAAATGTTTCTTACAGAAGCTGAGATTAAAGGCCCTCTGCCACACTTGCTCTTTTTCTTCATCTGAACTTTCAGACTCAAAGAGGTTTACAGCTATCAGCTGTTCTTTATTGCTCTGTCAAACAAAGGTAAAGAAATAATATAACATCTTGTTTGCCTTAATGCCAACCTTGAAAAAATAGGCAGAGTGATCTCAACAATATTCTGTTACAAGTCTGTATCAAACTTTGGACTTTGCCAAAAGAAAGGCAAGACAGTATATCCAAGAAATGGAGTCCACTCCTGTAAGAAAGATGAAGTAATCACTGTTATGCTGTATTCTGTTCTGACTTGTTGCTTGCTGTAGAATCATACATGCACCAGTGCAAGTATACATGCTAAATGGAGTCGACCAATTTCTGATGCAATACCACTTAATTAAAAAGGTGAATGTGGGATAAAACTCCACTGAAAGCATAAAGCTTTGGGTAAAATGGAACCATTTTTTGCTTGTTATTGTCCTAGGTATATAGAATAAAACTGCCTTTCAGATAATCTATTAGTTTCTACGGCCTGCAGACACACATAAGTAGCATTTATGCTGTAACTGAGGCCTTATATGTAAATACATTTGCTTTTGTATTTTTTATATATATATATATGCATGCATAAGCACATCCGGAATTGGTAGCTGTACAAATATAAACAGTCTGGCTGTGGTCTGTAACTGTTTCTCTGGGCTCTGGTTTTGGAATTTGGGAGAGTCAGGCAGGATCAGTGGAATTTCAATGTATTTCCCTTTGGGCTGGAAAGTTGGTAAAGCAGCAGTCTTCCTTTGAGTCATTTGCTGCCTGGCACATAGTGACTCATCATAATATTTTGTCACTGTGCTGCTGAATGTGCCTAAATCAAACATATTGCAGTTTTTCTTCAAATGTGCCTTGACATCTTTCTAAGAATGATGTATTAGTACTACTCTCCTGACTGTACTCCAAGTGAAGTAATACAATTTTGTTGTTTCCAAAGAGTGTGTTCATTTGCTTTTCTTAGCAGCAACCTGCAGTGTTGCCCTGACTGTCGATTCTTAGACCAGCTCTTTCCCAAAAATTCTGGAAGATGAAAGCAAGCCCTGACCCTTTCTACTACAGGAGTTAAGGTTTATGTCAGCTTTTTTCTTGCATGTCAGCTGTGTAAGCACACGTATTGCTATAGGCAGTAAAGAGATTGATTTTCAAATCGGGGAACACACATATGCTGTCTTGCATAAATTACCAGAAAGCCTCCCCTGAAGCAGACAACAGAGGTACAAAATAGAACTGAACAAGGCCAAAGTCAACCCTGGTGTAGAGAATTAAGTGGATTAACATTTTTGCAATATAACTCCTACTTCATTCGCACCAAGTTCAGTTATAGAATTATTTCCACATAATTTCTGCAAGAGTAGTGGAAGATACGTAAACAAAACAGGTAACACATCAAATTTCTGTTTTCAAAGAGTGTCCAGAAAAATACCAATAGTTCTATTGCTTGGACAAAGGAATGATCCTTCAACCCACCACAATGGGGAAAAAAAACCAGACAAAGGGAAGCTATCTTAATCATGCTAAAAGATACTATAGAAAAACACTTAATAGGATCTATGATCTCTATGATCAGCCATTCATTCAGGTATAATAACTATTAACAAGTTCTGGCTACCTATTCTCACCAGTTTCCTGAACAGTTTGTACTTCTGAAGGTTGTCATGTAGATTAATTTTTAACCATTATTTTTGTTGAAACTGTTTTCCCAGTATTCCTATATATGACATATTAAGTTATGGAACTTTCTTCTTATCTTTCTCTTATGGGGTGCACTTGGGATAGAAGAGTCTCCTTGCCTCTAAGATGCTGATTTTCCACAGGCACAATTGACACAGTAATATACCAACACATACCTAAATGCTATACAAAACCCACTAACCTAGATATATGTGGATTCTGTGGAATTGACTTGCCCACACGCCTGTTATTTTTTTAACTGAGGAGACTGTGCCCTCTAGCTTCATTTAGTTTGTTCCTGTGCAAGTTTCCTTCTAACATAAAGAAAAACAAAACCAAACCAAAATCCAACAAAAAACCCACCACACAAAAGAAATCCCAGCAATGACAGAGTTTGCATGTGCCTACTTAGTATGAATGAAACACAAATCCAGTCCAGCAGGTCGGATGGGTGGCTCATAGTGCTGTATTTTATCAAAGTTACAGTCTATAAATCAAACAATTTTATCCACTTACAGCTTTAATTTCAAGGTCAAGAAAAGAGTTCAAAGGTAAGAAGCATGTTGGATGGGAGAGGTCAGAAACAGTGATGGCCAAGGATAATAAAATAATTTTGTGTGGACTAATGTTATTTTTTTTTCTGATGTAGCATTAGCCAATTTCTTACTTTTAACAGTGCCATGACAGAATTGCTAAAACATGATTTAGCAGAAGTGATAGCTAAAAAATTGCCACAGAAAAGATACTGTGCATTAATTACACAGAGGATGAATCAGGTCCTTTAGGATTTAGATTTATGGAAGGTAGGAATGAAGCCTGAAATTATACTTACTTTCAATTCTTCAATCATGCTTTAAACCATTTTAAGGTGGATTTTTTTTTTTAATTTTTTTTTTACCCTAGACAAATTATAAAACAAAGCTCTTACATAATCTGAAGTTGGCAGATCTTTAAGCAGAGAAACAGGACCTGCTGTGCCAGATAACAACATGCAGATTCTCTGTGGAAAAGAAGAAAACAACAACAAAAACAAACCAAAAAACCCCACCCCAAACAAACAAACAAAACCACACACAAAAAAACCAAAACCTCCACAAACACACACACACACACACGCACCCCCCCAACAAACCAAACCACACACATACAAAAAAACCAAATACAAACCAAACAAGTTATTTTAGCTACTGCTGTCAGGCTTCAGCCCTGAGCATCTTCGTCTCAAAGTGACCAGTGTGGCACATAAAAGGCTTCCATTTCACACTCACAATAAATTCTCTTAGTCCAACAGTAGGCCCAGAAATGTGAATCTGTCTAAAAGCTTCACAACTTTACCAGCTTTTGCATACGCATAATTTCTATGGATAGTTTTTGGAAAGTGGTTTAGTTTTGAAAAGGTTCTTCAATCTTTAAAAAAATCTCAAAATGAAAACCAATCTGGAGCCAAGTAAGCAGTTCAAACCGGTGTTAATTAGGCTACTTTATCTTTGCATTTAATTGAACGCCTGTTTTTTGTTGTTGTAAGCCTGCAGCACGCTTCAAGTTTCGTAGGCAAGCAGAGGATCCGTCGGCATGGGGCGCAGCCCGCGTCCCCGGAGCCGCCGCGGCCTGGCCCCTGCGGAAGGCGCCTGCTGCCCCCTGGCCGCCCGGGCCCCGCTGCCCGCGCAGCGCCTGCCGGGCAGCGCAGCCCCGCTTCCCGTGCTAATCCCCACCCGCCCAGGCGCAGGACGCGTTGGAATACGAAAGCGAGAGCTTTTATCAGCACCCCTATTTGCTATACCGATTAGGAAAACATGCAAAATTTGAAGGAAATCACTACTATTTATTGTCATGCTGCAAAGTTAAAAAACGCTCCAAGTCCACAGACTATAGGAGAGGTGCCAGGGTAGCCTCAGGTCCGGGACAAAGTCTGTTTCACTCCATGCCATGTCATCTCTGGGGCACTGCAGTTGCTTCCAATTTACCTTCACCTCTGAAGCCGAGTTTTAGCTTTTGACAGTAGCCACAGTGCAAGTGTTCAGTCACCACTCTTATTAAGCAAAAGGCATTTATACTGCTGATTATCTGTTGAAAAGTTACTTGCGTTTTGCCTGAGCCCTGAGCTTTTGCCTTAAAGTTATTCCTCTTTCCCGAGGATAACAGAAATTTCAAAAGATGCAACTTCCCCCAAAAATGGAGCAAATAGCATTTCAGATTTTTAAAGCCACGTAAATGTTAAACCTGGATTGATGGTAAATGCAAATTTTCCGCTTTCTCCACTCATACTCTTGGGTACTACCCTGGGGTGCCAGACTAACCATGAAGTTGTTTTACCCATCAGCCAGATTTTATATTTGAGTTGGATTACACTATGATTTTCAATTAGCCACAGACACAACAACATTTATTTTTGCAATTACATTTATTCTAGATATATCAAGACTTAAATCTTATTGAAAGCAGCTACATCCATTGATTGTACATAATCTTCAAAAGCCGTTATTCTCTCTTCCAGCATATCTGTTCCAACTTTATCATCTTCAACAACACACTGGATCTGAAGCTTTTTGATACCATAGCCAACCGGTACTAGCTTGGCTAAAAGAAAAAAATAAGCAAAAAAAAGCAGTTAGTACTCCTAAATTGGTAGAATCTATTAAAAACGATTTGTCCTTGTGGGTTTTTCCTCCTCTCCAAACAAGTGATGTGGGTACAAGCATTTGCATGCTGCATCAGGAACTTTACAGGGAGATGCAGGACAGCACAGCCAAAGTTTTTAGCTTTTAGAACCTGTATTTGAAGCTTATTCTGTCCACTGCACTAACACACCTTTCTGACTATGCCAAGATACTGAAGTACTGTAGTGATGCAATTCCCACAGTTTTAGCTCCCCACATCTTCACATATCAGTGAACAGTGACAAGTCTACCTGTTCAGTCTACCTTCAGAGACCACATGACACTGCCCTGAAATTTTCCCCTACTTACAAGATCCCCAGACCAAGCCATCTGCTTGAATGCTTCGAACACACTCCTCTAACTTGGCCATGTCCGTCTCATCATCCCAAGGTTTCACATCGAGCAAGATGGAGGATTTGGCAACAACAGCTGGTTCTGGGGGAACAAAATCACCGTTAAAAGCTGGGAATTTGCAAATTAGCTTTACGGGAACAACTCTGATTTCATCAACAAGAACCTCCTCAGAGCTGTGACAGGCCTCTTGTACCAACATACACGTCAGAAATATGAGCTATGCATACCCCAATGTTTAAGATGCAAGATACGTATGTTCTTGAGAAACTGTGTAAGGGAGGAAACAGATTAAGGAGCTAATACTGTTTGTTACATACAAAGTCCTTTTCAGAGGACCTGAGAAGGAGCTTAATGCTGTGTAACATTTTATTTTCCACAGAGGGAATACTGCAACTGCTATGGTTCTGAACAGTTCCAGACCAGTAGCTGTGGAGGGACTTGCACATTGCAGCCTCTTCTCTAAAGGTTCAGAGAAAACCCCAGGGTTATCTCTAGTTTTATGGAAAGCTCAACCGCTAGGTAAGACAAACAGTGCATTAAAACTACATTAATGTTCCCACTTGCTATGGGGCAGGTTAAGCTCACAGGCAATTCATGTGATGCTAATTACTCCCTTATTTTTCCAGTCAAGTTTATGACAGTGTTTCTAGATATCCTGTTCAAATGCATGAAAATTAACCCAAGCATAAAAGACAAGTTCTTGGTAGACATACTTTTGGACTTCTTTGATTCATATTGGGCAAGACGTTCTTCCCTCAGTTTCTTTGCTTCTTCACTTTCCTGAAAGAGACATTTGGAGTTACAGAAAAGCACCAAAACCCTGCATCTTGAAAGCATTACCAAATTGACTGGTATTGACTCAGGCAAAAACAAATCATCACAACTGTCAGCCGAAAGATGGTGATTTTTTGTTTTATTCATCATGGAACCAGTCAAAGCAGACAGCTCACCCCATTCCTTTCATTCACATATTCCTTTCTAACTCTTAAGAGTTTTTACCTCCCAAGCTTTTCTGTTCTGCAAAAACAGCTGAATTTGAGAATTCCAAGTAAGGTGTGGTATCAAGGTCACAAATTTAAGCAAGTTAAAACCCGCTGAGGCTAAAATCTACATCCTGGGGTATTTATAAAAAAACCTCAAATATAATAAAGGGTCACACGTACCTCCTCATCATCAGATCCAAAAAGATCAATGTCATCATCATCTTTGCTATCTGTGGCTGCACCCGTTGTGTCCTCAACATCAGCAGGACCGTATTTCCCCAAAGCCTTCTTTACTCCTGGCAAGCTGAAAGAAAACAGCAGATATTAGGAACCAACTCAAATGTCAATAGAAATACTGCAAATTTGTTAATGAACCCACAACTGCATTCACAGCAAAAATGCCGTGCTAAAAAAAACCTGAAACCCAAAACAAAAACCCCACCCCCCACAACCAAAGCACCCCCACCTAATTCCACTACTTGGAACACAGAGTCTCCCCAGACAAGCCTTAATGCCTCTGACACACTAGTTGAGACAGCAAACCCCCTATTCAAAGATTGTTCATCTAAGCTGACATGATCCTGCCCAACACTGCTGCTCCACTCAAGTATACAGCTAGAAAAAGCTTTTTTTTTTGAGTAATTTATCTGCATGATAATCTGTGTAGAAGGACTGCTTATTGATGCTTCCCTAAAAATATTTTGTATAAAAACAGTGACAGAAAACATGTTGCAAGATCCTGTGACTTTGGAAGCGTGAGTGAATGCTTTAGTCTGAAAACTAAATCAACAGCATCCGAGTAACCAGAGCCCCCTGAATTAATTCACCTACAGCTCACACAGTTCTGCAGTCCTAGAATAATCTTGTAGTTCTATTGCTAATGTGAACTGCTGTTACAAGAATCATAAAACTAGCTTCAGTTTTCAGGAACTAGAAGCAGTTTCGAGGGTGGACTTTGGGGAGCAACTTTATAACCTCAGCCCTCTTTAGCATTGCAAGAGCTTTGGGAACAGTGGTGACTGAGCCACCCAACTAGTACAAGAGTTCCCTCCGAACAGGACTGAGGCACAGAGGAGGCAGTGCAGCAATACTGACACTACCTATGATATACCTTTTTAGAGAGGCTTGCAGTCTCCATGGATGTCAATACAGCACCTTTCATGAACACTAAAATCACTAAAAAATAAAAAAAAAATTCTTTCATACTTCCTCTTCTTTGCACATGCTTCTGTGTTGCAAATCACTAATTTTATCTTCCAGGACTAAAAACCTGAATGAACCACTTTCCTCATTTAGTATCTACATACTGAATATTTATCTTTAAAAGACTCCTGTAATACTTCCTAATCCACTTCTGTGTTGTCTTTATGTGGTCAATTACTGCAAAGTGATTTCCAGCCTTCAGCACAGCTATTTGTGTAAATGGCAGCAACAAAACCCAAGCCTTTCTTGTAAGCTTTAGCAGAAATGTCAGCAATAGAACAGAGAGAGAACTGGGCTGCCTAACTTCTAAGTGAGAAGTGTAATGCACTGACAGAAGTCTGCTTTGCTTCTAGAGCTCACTGCATTCCAACGGCAATACAAGAAGCCACATGGTACTAGCGAAAAACATGTTGTTCAAACTCCAAGGAACGAACGCAACACTTCAGTTCGTACGTGTATTGTGGCCTCTGAGTTTAACCATACCTTGCCTTTTGCTTTTCGTACGACTTAATATGATTGTACCACCGAAGAGCGTGAAACAAGTCTGCAGGAGGTGGGGCAGCGAGTGCTTCAAAGACTGCTATATCAGCCTGAGAAGGGACGTACCTGCGGAGAACAAGCCGAAGTTAGCCCCCTTCCTCGGTGTACGCGGGAAGATGCGAAGCAGCGGCCGCTGAGCGCGGGGACGACCGTGCCGCAGCAGCAGCTCGGTGCGCCCGCCAGGCTGCTGCGATCCCTAGCGGCCAGCACCGCGGGAGAAGCGAGAGCCCGGCGGGCCGGGCAGCGCGGGCCCCCGGGCTCGGCCAGCTCCACCCACAGCGGTCGTGCGGCGACAGCTGCCGGTGAGTGAGAAACGCCTGCCGAAAGGCCCCCCCGCGCCGGCGCGGCCCCCGCCCCCCCGCCGGTTCCCGCCAGGCTACCGGGCCTCACTGCGGCCTGGCCAGGCCAAGGCTCAACCTCCCCCGAGCCCCAGCACTCCCGCAGCCGCCCCTCCCCCCCCGATATAGCTCCTGTCGGCCAGGAAATCATTGAGGACCCGGAGGCCAGCGGCGGACTTAAGGTCCCCGAAGCCCATGACGGCAGCAGTGCGGGACACGCTCCCGCCTGCAGCCCGCGCCCAGCCGCCGCGCAAAGAGACCCGACAGTCCCTGCGCGAGCCTTATATAGCAGCTGGTATCCCTCCGCAGGTTGGCACGCACACGTATCGCTCCGCAAGGAAAAGCCGCTAGGTAGTTCCTCACTGCCTGAGTGCTCCAGCGCAGGGCGCGCAGCGGACGGGACGCCAGAGGTGCGGAAAGGATCGGGGTTATTAACGTGAAACCGGCGGTAAACCCCAGCGACATTTTCAGTTTTACGATAGTAACAAACTCGGCACTTTCCTTGTTTCCCGCCCCC